>CAJUYH010011325.1:0-11171 GCA_910591685.1 Galerucella tenella
TTTTATTATCAAAAACATTATAATTGAAAGCTGTTCTTCTAACAACAAAGGAAATTCATTGGCATTGGCACATGTCAGGTGGTTTTTAGGATCCTAAAAAATCGTGTTCGATTTGCTTAAAAGTCGTGACGACTGAGGCGTCACGCACAAGTGCTTGAAGCCCAAATAAACGAAAGCAACAAATGAGTCCATGTATCTTTTGTTAGTTGTCAATTGCCAGTGCTACCACATAATACCTACACCAACTAACGGTGTATTCTGTGGTCAATAAACATGATCAAAGACAAAGATTATAGATAACATGGAGACTATATACATACACGACAATGATGCCATGTATCTTTGGTCAGTTGTAACTGCTAGTGCTACCACATGATACACCAATTCTTTTTTTAATTTTTTGGGAAATTAAACCACCGAAACGTTGAAGTAAAGAATTTAAAAATATTGTGGTTTAATTTCCCAAAAAATTAAAAAAAGAATGAATAATATACCACAAGGAACATACAGAAGATATGATACACCAACCAACGGTGTATTTTGTGGTCAATAAACATGATCTAAGACCAAGATTATAGATAACATGGAGGCTATATACATACACGACAATGATGCCATGTATCTTTTGTCAGTTGTCAACTGCCAGAGCTACCACATAATACACCAACTAGCGGTGTATTCTGTGGTCAATAAATATGATCAAAGACAAAGATTATACTTTTTTCTCTTATTTTTTGGAAATCAAACCACAATAATGTTTTTTATTTTTTGGTAGTGTTCCAGCTACCGTTGACAACGCTACCGAAACGTCGAAATAAAAAACATTATTGTGGTTTGATTCCCAAAAAATAAAAGAAAAAAGAATAGGTAATGCCACAAGGAACTTACAGAAGATACAAAGATTATAGATAACATGGGAGCTATATACATACACGACAATGATGCCATGTATCTTTTGACAGTTGTCAACTGCCAGTGCTATCACATAATACACCAACTAACGGATTTACATAGAAACACACAGAACTATAACTACATACATAACATTTTATTTACACAGAAATATACTCGTATTATGTAACATTAAGAAAATTGGGAATGAAAACCTTGACGATATTATCTTTAGAGGTATTTCAGACCAAAGAGACATAAAAACGTCTGTATATTTTGTTCGGATAGACAGCTGCTGGACAACCTGTATAAATATAATATAAAAGTATAACAACCATCCATCTTCATTTATTTTTAAAATTGACCGAATTGGGAGATATTCAACAATGGAGATACACAAAAAATGTATCTACCAATTAGTAAATGATTTCAATTATTTCAATTTTTTTAATGAACTCCCCGTTTCCGAAGTAATTAAAAGCTTTGTTCACTTCTTCCCTTTGAGTACTAAATTTCCCCGTGTCTCCTGGCAACACTGGATGAAGGGATCTGTATATTGTGCTGGGCTTGTTTGCTAACACATCACATAAACTTGGGTTGCACTTGTAAGTGCGTTGGTTGGTTCAATTCATACGAAAGTTAATTTTTTTTTTCAATTTATTTCAGTTAGGTTAGGTTAGCAATGAGTGAGTTTGTAAGATACATAATGGAAATGTGTCGGACGAGGTGCTTTTCAGGATACAAAACACTTTGGTTTACGAATTACGAGCGGAAGAGTTTTAACATTTACTTCGTCACAATTCAATGGATTTCATTGAAATCTTGTATAGATAATACAATTTTGTTCAACTTTAGAGTGTAATTAAATGTTCGTCGGGTCATATAGTCCTGAAAGTAGTTGTTTCTTCCTTTTAAAGTGGTATTTGCATATTTTAAAAGTTACATTACCAATAATTGAATTTTAAGAAGTCTCACATATCCATCACCTGTGTACCTACCTACCTACGGTACTGCACGTGCAATAATTTTTAAGTATTTACCATCTCGTTTAGAATTTCAGTGCTGGTGTTAACCTTCGATCATTAAAATTAATGAATATATTAACATTTTCTGCAATATAATGGAAATACTTAAATAAGATTTATTTATAACTCTGGTAATGTCAATAAATTCCATTTGCTTTCAATATTTTAATATAAACATGTAAACTTACTCGAATTTTTATTTTTATTAATTATTTTGGGATATTAAACCAAATTAAATCTTTTTTATATTTATTAATTTAACATTTGTACTGATGATAATTAATTACCCGGCAGAATTTATAAACAAAAAAATAAGTAATAGGTATTGAGAATGGCTCATTGTTAATACAGAATAATAATAATAATAATTCAACCAATATAATTTAAAAAAAAAAAACTTAATTACAAAAAAGTAACACCAAATGCGTTTTATTAGCATTTCCAAAATAAGTAAAAAAATGCTATCCCTAATGCAGCCGTTCCTGGAACAGGAAAGGTAAGGTAAATGGCCCAAATATCGGCCACGTCCCAATTATCGGACACTTTTTTGGTTTTTTATTGATAATAAGTTAAGTGTATATATTTGAGACGAAAAATATATTCTTCTGAGAAATTGCACACTTTGGCCACATTGTTGACACAACCTACCCCTTCTACGAACTTCTATAATTCTTAGATAGCTTGAAAATAGTCGAGTGGTAACAACATTAGCCAAATGCATCATTTCGCTAGCGAAGTAGGTAAGACAATGCTATTCAGTAATCTTACATTTTTGATGTTTATTAAAAAAATATCTTCATGGGGTTGATTTTTCTAGTATAATATTGTATATGAACTATTCCACAATAGTTTTTTCTGTTAATTTATCGTTTTTTTTTCCTATAAAATGGTGGCCGATAAGTGGGACATATTAAATTGGGCTATGTACCAGCTATCGGACACGTGTCCGATAACTACAACAATGTTATGTTTTTTTCAAAATTGCATTACACAATACTGATGAAAAGTTTCTAAGATATTTCAAAATACAATAGTTCTTGATAAACCAATGATTTTTCCGACCAGTTATCGGCATAGCATATTTCATTAAATAAAAGAGTTAATTAAATATTATATTTATGTGAGCACATCAATAAACTGCTATACCGATAGTTCGTACATGAAATGACCGATATTTGGTACATGAACTGACTGATAGTTGAGATAGTTAATAGTAAAGTTTGAATGAAAACAAAAAAGATTAGCAACGGATTTTTATATGTTATAAAATGTTAACTATTATGTAGAGTAAGAGGTTCATGTAAAAAATTATTTTACTGAAGCTTGTTTTCATTTAAGTCTCCTATTAATTATTTTATTACATGTCGGATAGCTAGGACCATGTTCCATTTTTAAGTCTATTCATCGGCCGTCATTGGTATAAGAGCTTTTCAAAAATACCCAAAAGGCTTCCACAGAGCCTGACTGGACACCGATCTGAAGTGACAGAAGAAAAAATACGTCAATGGTTCGATGAGGTGAATAATTATTTAAAAGAAAATAAAAACAATATAACCGAACCAAATAAAGTTTATGTCTGCGACGAAACGGCCGTTTTCTTGTGTCACAAAGGAAAAAAAGTTCCAACTAAAAAGGGTGATAAAACTGTATACAGCATGTCAAATAATACCGGAAAAAAAGCAATTACTGTAATTTTTATGTGCAATGCTGCCTGGGTATCTGCCACCACCGCTTATTATAATATATTGTCATAAGAGAAATCCAAAGGAGGTCATTAATATTGTTCCAAAATCGTGGGAGATTGGCAAGTCAGATAATGGCTGGATGACAGAACGCTCATTTTTCGAATCCATAGCAAACGTTTTTGCATTTCAAACAGTTTAGAATTGATGTTTTGTCTTTTTCTTATTGTATTTCAAATCAATTGGAATTTTTGTTTTTGTTTCATTATATATCCCACCTATGCCGATAATCGGGACATATCCCGTCCGAAAAGTAGAGCTTCACTCTGTTAAAGCGTCCGATGACTGGGACAAATGTTCCTTTTTTAATAAATTATTGATTATTAGACAACTATATTTATTATTGTTAAAGGAGATAATATATTATTATAGGCAAAGAAATATAGGAACCTGAAATGCAATCCGTGTCAGTGATTTTCCAGACCATATATTTTTTTTGAACGCTTAAAGTTCGACTTCGCTCTTAAGCGTCCGATAGTTGGGCCATTTACCTTATATAAACATACTTGAACACCCTGTATAAAAAGTAGCTGACACTGCAAGTTACCCGATGGCAACGCCGAGCTCAAATACATTTATTTTAAAAAAACATAATTTCCCCAACAATTTATTTAACTGGCGCAGTCAGCAGGATAAATAGACGTTAAAAGTTTTCTAGTCAGCCGATTTCGGAATAATAAAAAACAGTGAATTTGTACCTACAAAGTGCAGTTCCTGTGAACTAGCCAAGCTCCTGTAGTCCAGCCGATATCCAGATCAACAACAATAACAGGAATGAACATTGGGAATAAGATTGAGTTCGGCGTTGGCTTCGGGTATCTAGTAGTGTCGGATAGTTTTTATACGGAGTGTGCACCAATTATGTTCATATAACTTGCACTTCTTTTGATTCCATTCCTAATAGACTATAGTTTTGTTGGAATGTGATACAAAAAATATTTTGTTTCAAACTTTATCAGGGGAGTAGTCTACTTATAAATTTAACAACAAATTTTTTGCAGCCTTAACATGTTTAATTTTGAAAGAAGTAACATTTTCATTGAAAATATGTATGGCTCGTATGAGTAACGTAAACACAGTTAGTTGTCCATTTTACGAGTCTTTTGGTAAATTTCACTTTGATTAGTCCTTTGTTATCAGCACATTTTTGACTACCTAATGCTTTTAGCTTGTAAAGTTTAACTGTAAAAGGATGAATGGGAAAACAATGATAACTTGTCATTTCCACCTGAAATACCACTTTCAACAATAATAATACATATATGAGAGAAAATTACCGCAAACATTTGATAGAAATGTTATCACAAATGCCAGGAGACGTTGAATAATATATATGTGGGTTTTACGGGGAGATTTTCTTTGACGTTGTACTGATAGACTTGAAGTTGGCTTAAACTACCATAAAGAACCTATCTGCTTATGACTCAGTGTGTCGATAATCTAGGAAGCGATAAATGTTTACAGGGGTGGATTAACAACAATATTTTTATTAGCAAATGGAATTCCTTACTATGCCTAGAAGTACTTGAAGAAGATTTCTCAATTTTAAAAAGCTCCTTCATGCAGAAATACTATTGCAATACAGTTGCTAACAACTGGAGTTTCTCCTCTTTCTATTCTGGCCACTGCACATAATCTAAGAAGGTGACTGGTACGATATGGTCAGGATAGATGAAGAAAGATGCGTGAAGAATATTCTTTTTGGAGGTGAATAAAGTAGGCAAAAAAGGGACTAGAAAGAAAGAGATGGATGCTGTTTAGGAAGTTTTGGAATGAAATTGCAATAGATCAAAGCTATGGGCCTTTAAAACCTAAAACACTGTTTATCTATAGGCTTAAGAATTTGTGAAGGGTAGCATTACTTCTGAGTCGAAACTGAAAAAGGCACGTCGAGCTCGATCAAAAAGTGATGCTGAGAGTTCCAATTATGGCGGTTTTGTCCACTCAAATTTTTTGCCAACAGATAAGACAGCAAAATAAAGAATATTAATTGAGCATTTGAG
Source organism: Galerucella tenella (assembly GCA_910591685.1). Lineage (NCBI taxonomy): Eukaryota > Metazoa > Arthropoda > Insecta > Coleoptera > Chrysomelidae > Galerucella > Galerucella tenella. The sequence continues at coordinate 5,662 of CAJUYH010011325.1, forward strand.
CTTGGACAAGCTTAAATTTTGGTACAATCTTGACCATTCTTTTTTATATCCCACAAATTTTTATTTGCTAATCCCGGCTTGCTCCTCTCCACAAATAAGAATAAAAATATACCACTTGGAATATGAATATGCTGGAAGGCACGATCGATTTCCAACAGTGACCCTGGCTGAAGGAAATGCGTATCTGCATATATACGGTAGATATTATTTTTTATTTATAAGGGATTTCCCTTGTGTTGTATTAGAGAAAGCAATGTTTATTTTAGAGTAATTGATAATGGATTTATTGATTTAAGTAAACAAATGCGAGACAAAATAAAGGGAATGTTTTTTTAGTAGTATAGGGTAAAAATCCTTGATAGACCATAGCAACTATTGTTGTAATAAGCTCGCCTAAACGAACTTAACCACAATGCCGCCTTCCTCTATGTGGGATACCGACCAAAAACATTTTCGTTTGAGCTTTTGTAGAGCCTCATCTGAAATCAGCCCATCCAACAGTCCTTTGAAGTATTACTTCAATTGTGCCTGTTCCGATCCTAACAGACTTCTTTTGCTGCGTTTCTTAGCCTATCAGTCTTTTAGTCTCTTCTTCTCATCTCTTCCTCCTTCTCTTCTTAGGTATAAATATTCATACTTATGCAGGTAGCGATTTGCTCGCACTTTTATTGTGACCAGAGCATGGTCGTGATTAGATTTTCTCAGGGACAGCCCCGGCAGGTGAACGTCTGCTGCGAGCTCTCTTCATTCGTCTTCGTGTGCAGGCGACTCCTCTCCTTCTTCCCATACAGTCGGCAGTTGCTTTTGGGTCTGTGTATTCTCCTATTAAGGCACTCTTTAAAGTACCTGTGCCAGGCGGTAGTCCATCCCGCCGTATCCTTTGAGGACCCATTCTTCGTCCTTCAGTATGAGTGCTTAGGTCATTCCGCTCTTCTTCCATGCGTCTCATTCCTCTTGCCTCTCTGACACTCCTTCTCGGGTTTAACCTCTTTGGGCACTATTATTATTATAACAAAATAAGGGCAGGTGACCAAGTTTTGTATTGCCCATAATAAATTATAAAATATAAATCAAACAATACCCAAATGGTACTAAGCCTAAAATAAATATAGGAGTCTATTTGGTTTTTGAAACTATTAACATTTTCTGATGGACATTTATGTAATTTGGTCAGATGTTTATTTTCTATTCAGTTCACCACGTAATATGCTTATAATCTAGTAGTTTCAAAAGAGGCGATAAAAATTGAAAATGTCGAGTTGACGTCCATAATGTATAATTCCGTAGCTCAAGTTCTCTCATTTGCGTTACATGGTAGATTACACAATTAAGCAATTACATTGATGTGTTTGACACACAGAATTTTTAATATCAATTAACCAAGTTAAGTGGTCATTAGCTTATGTTCGTATATAAAGTATATTTCACAATATTCCGTTGACACAGTATCTCGTCTTAAGGATTATAAATCCCTCAATGTGCAGTAAACAGTACCAGATCCATTCTGTATCTGTATCTGTAGAGTGGGGAAGGTGAGTGTAGGCTCACAGCACTTAAGCCACATGTGACCCATCGTACATCCTCCCGAGGAGTTGTCCTCCTAGGTAATCATCCATCCAGGTCACTAGGAGACATCTCCTTTATATCGGCAGGTGTAGGCCAAGACTCACCGAACACACACTCTCTTATTGACGATAACTTAGGACACTCGCATAAGACATGCCTGACAGTTTCATCTTCCACACATCCTGCATAGAGGTGTGTCCACTAGCCCCATAGTATGGAGGTGTTTCCTTAGTTGACAGTGGCCAGTCAGATATCCTACTGTTAGACGTAGGTTTTTTCTGGTCATCGCCAAATATTTCTTATGCCCCAGCTTACCAGGATCGCCCAGGGTGATCCTGGCAAGACTGCATCCCTTAATTCCATCCGGCCATCCCATCTCTTAAAGGATTGAGCATGGGTATAACGTTTGGCTAGTTCCGCAATTGTCGAAGTAGTTAGGCTGTAGGTGTCTCTGGATCCTAAGGTTTCCAGTCTAGCCGCGTCCCTGGCTAAAGAATCGGCAATGCGATTACCTTTACTCCAGTCGTGTCCTTTCACCCACCTCAGGATAATATTTTTATCTGCCGAGGCGTTAGCTAAATCTTGGTGGCACTATGGTACTACACCCGATATAACACGTTGTCTGTTCAAGGCTAATAGGGCTTGTCTACTATCAGTGCAACCAGATCCATATTATTTTGGCAGCCAAACATTTCAGTTGTAAAATAATTATCTTTTGGAGTGCGTATGTTATGTGGAGGATCTCTGGAATCAAGTATGTTAAAACGAAATTACTTGGGATGGAGTATAATGCAATTTTTTAGTGAATATTTACTTTATTTGTAGTGGATATACGCGTAAACATTATAATTAAGTATATTGTACTTAACATTAGTACAAAACATTTAGCAATAAGCACTTGTAGCAAACACAATTATCCATAGGCGTAGCCAGATCCAAAATAATATCTGCGTGAACAAAAAACATCGGAAGCATGTTAAAAAAAATTTGGTGGCACACGTCTCACAAATCTATTGATTGTTTGTATACTGTTTATTTCCTTATTTTCTTATCTTCCCTTCGTTCAAGAAGCGTTGTCTCTGATTTCGTTTACAATTTTCTATTTGCTGAAAGCCGAAACGTGATGTGGCTGGAAACTCGGACGTGCTAGTCCTGGAAATCACCACGTTTCCGGTTTTTTTTAGCGAGACTCTGCTTATTTTAAAAAGAGTTTGTGGATATATTTTTGCATATGATTATTTTTGTTTTCAAAACATTTTGCCGATTTTAGGCATTCTAAACAGAACATGATATGAATATTCTAAATTAATGATGTGACAATTTATGAAATATTTTGTTTTAGTGATGCTGGCAAAGAAAAGAGATGTGGTTTTATGGTAGTGGAATGTTCAAGTCATTTTACAGCTTTGGCACTACAAAAATTAAATTTCGAATGTATTTACAGACTACCTTATGAAAATTACAAAGTAGATGATAAGATAGTTTTCAACACGAAACCTCCTCATAATGCAGTTACGGTATATGTAAAAAAAATTCATCAATAGTTCCGTTTCACATGATGTGAACAACGCGCCCTATCCTACGCCGCGAGTAGTGCGTAGAGCGTAGAGCATCGTTCACATGATGCGAACAGCGCGCCCTATCCTACGCTGCGAGTAGTGCGTAGAGCGTCTTAATTCCGGAGAAGCAGAATCAAAATGGACACGGAGCTTCGGACCTGATGCGTAGCTGCTGTTTTAGCATCTTCTTTGATTAAAAAAAGAACAGGAAATTATAATATCCTTCCAAGATTTTTATAAGCGTGAGCACATATTGCGTTTGTATCTAAAAAGCTACATTTGTTCAATGCCGAGGCTTAAGCGTAGTACGTAGGGCGCGATGTACGCATCATGTGAAATGGGACTTACGTAATACTGAACGTGCGTTTGACAGATTGACTGCTATTCGATCAGACTCATTTCTATAGAAGTTGAAACATTTTAGTAGGTAGGTATTGAGTAGCGTAAGGCCAACTGGGCATTCGCCGGGCCCTTCCCATTTTAATGATTAATTTATTTATATTTTATTCAACGGATCTAATGTACATTGTATAGGTTATTGAAAAACAAGGTGCTTTGGAAGGAACATACAAGAAGTGTTATTGAATGTTTGATTGAGTAACTGTCGCTTGTTAGTTCGTAAGCGTTCAGGAAAACTTGGTGCCGCCACACCGACTGACCAAGCGCGGGACGGTTCTCACTTGTTACTAGCACTTCATCTCGCCCCATCTCTTTGGGGCTGCGCTTGACAAATAATAACAGTTAATTTTATTTTATATCCAACTGAAAAAATCGTGGCGCTTGCCACCCTTTTTTCGTATACCACCTGGGGCCATAGCCTCTGCTACTCCTCCCCCACGCTACGCCGCTGAGTAGGTACCTATTTGATATTTCAATTTACTTTTATAATATAAAATAACCAAAATTATAAAATTTGAAAATTTGAAATAGATAAAAATGTAATATAATCTTGTGAACAATTATTATGTAAATAAAACATTATTGTTAGTTACTGATTTTATGTATTCAATCCTTTGTGTTCGCTTTGTGGACATTTATCACAATCAACAAACACTAATAGGCTTTGAATGAGCCTCCTAATTTCTTAATGGCCATTTTACTTAGTTGCTGGGCTGTTAGCGTAATCCCTTTTAAGTATTTCAGTCTATTGTGAAATGATACCAAGCATTTGCATTGTAAATGATGATCTACACCGAACATTTCAATTATAACTATCCTCCCCACGTAATTCTGAAGGCGTTACTTTTATGAAAAAATGTGAAAATACGTCACAAATCATATAAATTGTCACCATAGCCACGTTGTGGTTGGTATTTTTTATTGGCGACTCATCCTGTCTCAAAAAATGTTTGCATTAATGAAAACATGGGAAGAATTATTTCCCCGATACATTGGAACTGCATAACATTTCCTGTTCTGGCCATTATCATTCCGTGAATTTCGTGTATCGTCTATTCGCTGACAGTTCCGAGATCTATTAGCCATCCATAGATCTGTATAAATATGCGCGCCACTCACCTGCATCTCGCAATAAAATGGACCAGTGAAGTACTGCGAACTAAAACGTTGCATGCACTTGGGCGTCTCAGGGTTGTTTCTGCAGGTACTAAGTAAAGGGCTTGTATAAAACTTCACCAAACAACTTGGAGTTTCAGCTTAAATATTGAGTTATAATTAATAGCAGCTTATTATTTTGTTTCCATTCAAAACTGTCATAGTATTTTAGTGTACGTGATATATCGTAGCAACCAGTCTATATTGAAATTGTTTTGGATAACAAGTTTATACGTTTTCACGTCTGAAATCACGAAACTTCCTCAAAACATTTAAGTTACAATGACCGAGTCGGAACAAAGGACCTCTCACTAATTTTGTGAGAATTAGCTTTCCGTGAGATGTTAACCTTCCAATCAATAGTTGCCATTGCCTGGATTTTCAATGATCTACCGTTTAGTTTAGATGATGCAGATGATGTTGAAATCGATGGGACGTTGTGGACAAATCGCGTTTTTTTAAAAGAAAATCGTAGAAAAGATACTTTTTTCTTCAAAATTATATTTTTGTTTCTCTGTTCTATTGTCCTATATATTACTTATATTTTTTTATTTTTATTTTTTTTATTCTGTTTAACGTCGGTCTATTGTTGCGACCGAGGCTAATCACCGACTCCGGGAGCACTCTACCCCTACCCGGAAATTTTGGTGAACCCACTAGTGTTCCAGCCAGTGGTAGCGTTCTTTAACGAGCCCAACATCCATGAACTCCGGGACCTCGGCTTTACGTCTCCTCCGAAAGACGGCTCATCTATATTATACCTCGTGCTTATTGGTATAATGCCCAGGGGGTCGACAATGTAATTGCAAAATAAATCCTGGTATATTTCCT
>CAJUYH010011326.1:0-11170 GCA_910591685.1 Galerucella tenella
CAGTTTGCCGGCAGTCACTATGGGAACGGCCGTAAAAATTTTTGTCGTCCGTCACTCTGGGTAACGGCCGCAAAATATCATATTGCGGCCTCTGTTGCGGCTGCAAAATGCTTGTTTTGCGTCCGGTTGCACGAAAAGTAACATACTATACGCAGACGATATCGTAGCGAGAAATGTAATGGAAATGGGAATATCAAGAAAAAGACAAAGAGGAAGACCCAGGAGGAAATAGATAGACCAGATTGAAGAAATTGGAAAGAACAAAGGAAAGTCATTGGGAGAGATGAAGGGATTAGCCAGGGACAGAAAAGAATGGAAAACATGGGTTCAGGAAGAATTCCAATCCGACGATAAGATCCGAAGGATAAGAGAAAGAAAGAAAGAAAGAAGTCAGTCGCATCGTACAGTGCTAGAAATGGCTCGTCTTTAATTAAACAATAAAGATTATCCAAAGTTACTTTCAATACATGGTGGATGTGAGAAAGTTATTACTAGAACACGTGTTTTATTAACTACAAGATATCCAGATCGACCCCGACCCCGCTGTTACACAGTGAAGAAAATATTGAACAATTTAATACAGTTTGGTTGTTTTCAGGCTAATACTTATGTGTATTCATGAAATTTTAAAATTGCTCGAGCCTATGAGTTAATAACATCACGAAAATATCTTGTATTCAGGTTTGGTACGATTCCTGTCAATTCCCCTGAAATTAAGAGGCCGATAAAAATAACGAACGTTAGTTCAATTCCAGTGAATGTTACGTGGCAACTGTTGGATGAGAATTTTGGTGAAACGACCGAAAAATTTCTTCAAGTGAGTATTTGTTTTGTCAACTTTTTTCTTATAAACGGTGTCCCCAGTTTTATACAAATGAAGAAAACTTTTATCTTAAATCTCCAAAAAAAGTATCCAGTATGCCTTGATTACAAGAAAAACGAAAAATAATAATTTGGACGTAAAAAAATATACAGTGTTGCTGGAAAGTCTCGCACCAAGGGATTATCTTTGAAACGGATAAAGGGAAAGTTATGAAATTCTAGGACGATGAATGAGACTCTATTCTGCATATTTTAGAGCAAATGTCAAATGTTTTTGACGTCAGCGTTTAGCGTACGGCCGCCATCTTCAATTTTTTTAAACGACAACCTAGATCGTGTGACGCATCACAAAAAAGCTTATTTTTTTTCTCCTTCCAAAAATAATCCCAATGTATAACTTGACTCGGATATTATGATAGGAATTTAACAAAAATATTAAAATTATAATTTTGATTAAAACTGCGTATAACAAATTTATAAACTAAACGAATATTTAAGTTGCAAATACTTCATTACAATAAGTTCTCAAAAAGCGTAAGTAGTTCCAAACTAGCTTTCTAAGAACATCACGAGCTAACAGTTTACTGAAGTAATGGGAAACATTTGTATAGTGAGCCCAACGATTTTAGATAATATATCTGACAACATTGCTTTATTTTATGATCATCACACTGAGAATAGGAAGACTTTACTTTGGAAATAATTTATTAATTCCATTAATTTTGAATAGTTCTAAAGTTACTATCAAATAATTGGTCAATTTTGAGTACAGCTCTGTAATATCCGATAAACATCTGGTCGCTGATTATTACACATCCATACTTAATGTACTTTTTGAAACAAACTAAATAATATAAACAATATACGAGTCAACCCAACATTTCTATATACAAATGCTTGTAACAGAGCATAGCAAAACTCATCTTCTTCTAGGTTGAATCAGGAGAAACATACTTGAAACAACACTCCAGTGCTTATGTGAATATTATAATCAAACCTCGCTGTTCTCAAATCATGAATGCTACAAAAAATATTGTTATTGGGTATATCCACGTAAATCTCGAATACATGTAAGTATATTGAGTATTTAATTTTTCTGTCACTTTTTGGTTCAAAATTGAATATTGATAGAAGCTCCTTTTACCTTTATTCTCATTTTTTTATAACTGCAAATAGGTTAAATGAATCATTGATCAATGCTATTCTACATCCTCTCATTTAACTTGCTATGTTCTATACTAGTCAATTGTTGCGAATGAAAGTTTTCCTCAACCAACCTGTTACTTTTTGCGAGTATGAAATAATATTGAATGACAAAGATAATGCTTTAAATAAAATGAACAGGTTGAGAGACCTTTGAGGGGGGATGGCACAGCAATAATAGACCGTAGGCCCATGACACCAAAAGTGTTGATAATCAATGTTCGTATACCTTCTTAGGGACTTGGACAGACAGCCCGGTCAACCGGGAAAAGGTTCCTCCGAGCATTTGTGACAAGTCCTTGCACCAGATATAAGCTCCACTTCCGGAATTAGGCACGGAACCGGAAGTGGCAATTTTCCACTCATGACATACGATGATTGAGGAAACTATGCCCTTTGGAGGATCAGCTCCTTTCGACCTCTTAACCAGTATTCCGACGTTTACTCACGACTCCGGAGAGGGCATCTCGATTTATGACAACATCAAGTGACCGGACTATCTATGGTCGATAATCGAGGAAATTTACATATTTGTAACATCACCCAATGAACTCCCAAGCTTTTGTAATAATGCTCCTTTCACCACAGAGGGCTTCTCTTAGTCAATCAGAGGTCCCCTATCCAAATACTGCTTATTTTATGTTTTTGGCCTACTGAATCCGAATATACCTATTATTTCACATTGAAGATAACGCTACTGTTTTTTATTAACAATTCAAAGTTAACATCCTACCTTCTCCTCATGGACCACAGTTTTTCCGAGTACATTTTTTCAATTGATTTGGATATCCCGAACTTGATTTCCACAGTTTAGATCGAAATCAAACAATCGTTGAACAAAAAGAAGTTGAAACCTGAAAAACCACCTTGGTAAATTTTCAGTAGTAATACCACAGTATAGGAACGAACCAGTAGTATAACTCTCATAAATTCCATTCATAAATTGCCAGAGGTTTTGATAACCTTGAACGGATCGCTTTACGATTCATTTTACCATAGGCGTAGGCGCATACGTTTTAAAATGACTTGAACGTGTTTAATGTTTTTTCTTAAATATTGTAGAGAATATCTATCCTTCCTTGCTCGCAAGCTTATTTGGCAATAATAAAGACCCGCCCAATCAAGCTCTACTTTATGTACATCTATTACACAAATAAATTTTGCCACAAGCATTTATATTATGTATATTTTTGTGTAATGTAATGAATTTATGGGGTTGACTTAATTTTCTGCTTATCAGAGTATTTACTATTAGGTTTATTAGTATAATATAATTCGATAGTGTACGTTTTTTTCGTTATGGAATTGCCACAAATTTGCACCTTTGTACGGCTGCATGAATTATTCTACCAACTTTCTCTATTACTTATTTCAATTTCTGGTTTTTACTTCAGGAAAAAGTCAAAATATTATTTAAGGAAAATTTACCCCAACACGAACATGATTCTACTGAATGTCGTTGCTGACTTCGAAATTCCATCATTAAAATTCGACCTGCTTGGAAACAAGAGAATCACTTTCGATATTTATGCCAACGATGTTTTATTAGGAAAACAATACGGGAATAAAGAACATGTAGTACTCATTAATACTAGTGCAGTAGCATATGAATCTGTACTGACTGTTGAGTATCCGTTTTATTTCGAGGTGTGTAAGGATGGTCCAGTACAAATAAGGAGAGTCTTTTTGAATCCACATGGTACTTCAGAGGTGAGATTTTAGTAGAATAGAACAACAATTTTTAGATTCATGCATTTGACCAGTACTGTTGCACATAAATCTCCAGTCATTTCATCAACAGCTGTTTCTTCTGCATGTATTCATGAACGTATATTGGGATGAAATTCACTGAAACCTATAAGATCTATTGTATCCTCTTTCTTCAACTTAGTTAATAGTCCAGTAAATAAATGAAAAAAGTTAACATTAATGACGCCCTATTTTCATCTTCCGGTTGGAAGTTGCATTTGGTACCTCATTGAACATGAGACAAAGTTCTGCATGAAAACGCGTGCGAGGGCGGAGAAAATGGCCCCAAAAGACCAGAAAAATAGGTTTTCAGCCAATATATCCTAAAATATGGCAGTTAGAGATTTTTGGTTCAGATAAAAATTAAAGTTCAGTTAATTTTCTACAAAAATGGTCCTTGATTTTTCTCGAAAATTTGACCGATTTCGAGAAAAACGGCACCAAGCGCACCTCGAGTAATGAGCTTCTGTGCTGTATGCCGGAGAGCACAGTCCGTGTATTTACACATCAGCGGGGGGACAAATTATTCAATAACTTTGTGAAAAATGCATATTTTCTCATGAATCAAAGTTAATGTGAAAGAGGAATTCTGCTGCTATCATACCCTGTGAATTGAGTCACGCTTGACTCTTTTGTCCATATCGGAACACGGGTTAAACTTTCTGCTCCCGGGCAATTTTGACCTCGCCAGGAATTTGTTCCTATTTTTTTTGTATTGCACTAATTTACTCAAAATTTTCTTGATTATGGGTCCTTTGTCATCCCTGAAATTTGTATACCCTAATTTTTTTAAATTTTCATTTAATCGTTGTTTATTGAATCCCATTTTTTTGCTGTTTTTGGAGCGCGGGGAATTTTTGTGAACAAACATCAATTAAAAATTTATACATGATCCGATTGGTCTCTATGATACATAATTTGAAAGCTAAGAATGTCTACTTTTAATTGTGTAATTACTTTTTTTGACAAAGTCGTCCATTTTTCAATAAAATTAGAAAACGCGGGCTCAAGGAAAAATCGCACTTTTTTTTGGTGGTTTTTTTCTCCCTGCTCTTTATTTCTAACATTTTAACACCTTAAGTAGTGTAACGGGGGAATTTTCACCTTTCCATCGATGTATGTAAGTCATACCTTTGATACCCCGGAGAAAAACCAGTATATATAAATGTATACGCTATAATTTATTACTTTCGTTCCTCCAATGTATTTTTATATACTTTTTTCATCAATTCACGGACAACTAACCCGTGAATCTCTTGTACTTTTGTTAAAAATTTTATTATTATTATTCTTGTATCATTATATTAGGTTCTCCCGTTGATAAATAAATAAATATATTTTTCTATAATAAATTAAACATGAAGAACGTTTATAACTCGTTATTCCAAAAACATCAATCAGTCTGGTTGCAAAAAAATTTGCAAAAATTTGCGGAGAATCTGCAAGAAATTGTTGCTGAGTATTATGGGTAAATATTCTTCACTCTTGAGGCATTTTCAGTTTTCCTTACCAAAAACCTAATGAACATTAGTTTTTTGCCACATGTGCAAAGCTGATTGTTGCTAGATTCAGGTCCACTGGTGAGGTCCATCTCGCTAGAATTAATCGTTTTCATAATAAGTATATCTTGAAGCCTCATCTGAGAGGAAAACAAGACCCTCGGAAACATAAATATCCATCAAAAGTGTCTGGTTACAGGGTTTCTCATTTATGGCACCGAGGATTTTCCCAATCTGTAAAATGTGGTGGCGCCATCTACAATTGGTTTCCATAATCCAAAACATTGAAAATAATGGATTTCCAACACCCCCCAGCTCAAATTTTGTACAAAACTTGCATATTTCACAAGTCTCAAAATTTCCGGTTTTTCAACCCGATTTTTTTGCAGAAAATATTAATGTTGCGAAAAAATCATAGGGACCATTTTTGTAGAAAATTAACTGAACTTCAATTTTTATCTGAACCGAAAATCTCTAACTGCCATATTTTAGGAGATATTGGCTGAAAACCTATTTTCCTGGTCTTTTGGGGCCATTTTCTCCGCCCTCGCACGCGTTTTCATGCAGAACTTTGTCTCATGTTTAATGAGGTACCAAATGCAACTTCCAACCGAAAGATGAAAACAGGGCGTCATTAATGTTAACTTTGCCTTTTTTTCCTCCTTCATTTACTGGACTATAATGAGGGAAGTCTCAGAGACTAGTAGTTGCCTATATTCCGAAGAAACTTTGCTTAGGTTCAAGCAAGAGTCCGTGTTCTGTCCGTCTCATAGGTGTTTTGGCATAGGATTCTATCTCGGTATACAACCCGCAATTATGGAAATGCGCTTTTTCGCCATTCTTTTTGCTCCACTATTTTGAGTTTCCTAATATGTCCATTCAAGCGACAGTGTACCGTCTGGACATCTGTTGAAACCAGAAAAAAAAAGAAGATCTGACCATAAGAAAGATCTAGCAAGGATCTAGCAAGATCTAGCAATCGAAGATTTTTTTGTGAGGCTACAACCCATCAAGTAAACGCAAGTCAAATTGAAACTGCACTAAGAGTATCAACGGGGATCTCAAAAGGACATTGTCGCCTGACTGGGCACCTGAATAGCTTAAAATAGTGGGAAAAGAATTTAGAGGAAACCTCTATCTACATACTTGCAGACTGGAGTGCACAGCAATTCAGAATCCTAGTGCACAACACTTAGGCGACTAGGTTAGATTAGGTCGTTTTTTTTCCAACCTCCGATCGCATAGTACGAAGGCCAGACATGCTCGAGGAAACTAGTGTACGTAGTAGGCGACTGTGCATCTCCTCTTTGATACATTCTGTCACTGGCAAGACCAGCACGCCATTTTCTGTTGAGCTGCAGTCAGGTGAACATGGCTGTCACTATTGATTCACCCTCCAAGGGTGAATTGCGTTGTGTTATTCGTTCCTCGCAAGCAGAAGGTAACAGTGCAGAGAAAATTCATCGCAGAATGAGTCGAGTGTATGGAGAAAGCTTTATGAGTGATGGTGTTGTTCGTCAATGGTAACGAGAGTTTAAAGATGGCCGAACTGATGTTCATGATGAAGGGGGTCAAGGGCGCAAGTCTGTGGCTACAGATGACCTTGTTCAATGAATTGGTCAAGTGATTGAGGAAAATCGAAGGTTCGCCATAAGTGAAATTTCCAGAAGTTCCAAGATCACCCTCTATTCTGTAATGACTGAACAATTGTGCTATAGAATAGTTTGTGCTCGCTTGGGACCAAAAAGGTGTACTGCTTGTGGAGTTTATGCAGCCGCTTACGGAGAGCCATTCAAGACAAACGAAGAGGCATGCTGACTTCTGGAATTGTTCTGCTCCTTGACAATGTCCGTCCTCACAGCGCGCAAGTAACCCAACGGCTCCTTCAGCAATTCAAATGGGACATTTTTGAACACCCATCATACAGTACCGACCTAGCTCCAAGTGACTTCAATCTTCTTCCCGAACTGAATGACTTGGAACTCAAAAACACCGTCACAAGTCACTTCCAATCATTAGCGGCAACATTTTATGAGGAGGGTATTGCAAAGCTTGTTCACAGATATGATAAATGTCTCAATCGTCAAGGTAATTATGTAGAGAAGTAGCCTGCATTGTACATTACTTCTGATAACAAAATCTTTTTTGTATATTCACCCGTCTTTTCTTTATAGCCTATCGGATGTTGAAAAAAAAACAACCCTCGTATATTTTCGAAAGACCCACCAATTGTTGTATGGCCACTTTTATTTTCAAAAAGTCTATCGATTATGTCAACATTGATGATTCTTTATAAAACTTTCTTTGCTTGGAAGTAATGAAAAAAATGGCGTAGACTGAGAAATGAGTTGCCGTCTGTGTGTGTTTGTTTAGAAAATGCATTCCCTCGACATTTTGGCTCTAGCTATGCAATTATTATCAAGATTAATTTTTTGAATCTACTCAACTGCGTTCCTTTTGGTAACGTTCAATTTAATATGAGGATGATAACTTGGAGGCTCAAAGTGATTTACTTTGAGATTTTGAATTGAAAGCTGACATACTTGTACTTTTGAGAGACCCTTTAAATAACAATTTTGTTTTAATTGTAGTTAACCATACACTGTGTATTAGATCCCAATGATTTGTTACGTTTGAGTTACCTCTTATACGAAGAAGAAAGCAATGGTACATATATTCAAGAATATAATCCAAAGCTTGTCAAGTTTCTTGGTGAATATACCATCGATATAAAAAAGAAAATTATTTGTATTTCTAAAGAAATTACCGCTGTCCAACTAGATAATGTTATACAGGTAAGAACTTTTTTTTGAACTTTAGTTCTTTACGTCAGGTTATGTTTGAGCGACCGGGGGTCGCGACGCAAAAGATCTGACCGTTACGTTATGTTACGTTGCTTCGTTATGTGCCTTGCTTCCGTGCGTGTGCTCTCTCCTGAGTCTCCCTCTCGTTTACGAAGCAGCGATTCATATGCTTCGGCCGAGAATCGAACCCGGGCCGCCCGCGTAGGAGGCGAGCATTCTACCACTGAACCACCGATGCTATATTAAAATTCTATGCAAAGCTGGTATTCGCAGTGCTGGTGATCTACTTGAATTTGTTCGGATAAATTTTTACTATTATTTCCAGAATTTTTTTTGCGCGATCGATATCTTTTTTGTTTATTTGCAGCATCGGTTGTCAGGACGGTAGGTTGTGTTTACTGGTTTCTAAGTTTAACACGTCGGTAAGTGATTTACTTACCGTTCAGACGTCGAAAAGTAATAAATAGGTTAGGTTAAAACAATTTCACCAAAATGCAAAATATATTTTAAAACTGATCGAGAAGTATAAATGTCACTTTTGACATTCCGTTCATTTCGAAGAAATTTAAATTATTTTATTTGGAATTTATTTCAATACGATCGCACAAAAAATGGTATAAGCATCTCGAACGTTAAGGGTTATTACAATGTTTGGAAGTAGATTCCTCTCGTAATATTGGACAAAATGATAGGAGGATTAAGGGGTCTAGCACATTTACTTTTCGAAATACAGGGTGTTGAAATTTTGAAAACTCGAATGTTTTAATTCGATAACTTTAAAATGGATGGATAAATTGATTTGACATTTGGCAGGTTGTTTTTAAATGTAAAAGGGCATATTTTGATAGAAATAGTAGTTTGTGCAACTAGTGTGGATATGATGGCCATATCGCACGAGGACGAAGTTCAAGACAATCCACACGAGTCGAACAGCATATTTTTTCTACGACCCACTTAAGAAAAAATCTAGAAAATAAAAATTTCTATAAACTCTAATATAACTTCAAATTGAAAATTTAACAATTCAATTTTATGTTTACACTAATTTTTTTGTGGTAAACGTACAGTTCTTGAATGTCCAATTTGTTTCCCTTTTTAAATATACGATGCTGTTATAGGTAGATGTTGCCAGTCGGACTCCCTCATGAAGGGTACCGTACCATTATCTATAATAATGAATATTCTGCTAAATATTTCAAACGTCTACCTGTTGTCGTTATTAATATCAAGCAGAATAATTATTTAAAAATAAAATTAACAATAAAAAAAACTTCTTCACGGGGAATCGAACCCGGGGGTCTACCGCGTGAGAGTCTGGTTTGCGTACTACTCGACCACCGAGGAATATGCAAATTGTTTGTCTATAACGTTAGATGTATTACATAATTTTTGCTTAAAATGAACTAAAGTTCCTACCGTGTGTCCCGCGACACGTTCTACCTTTTTTCTTTTTTTTATATTATTGGTATTCGAATAATGATCAAGATTGATGATAATAGAGAGTTATTGGAAACACGAATTTACTGCCTTGCAGTAATTGTGATGACCTTAAATAAATAGTGCTCGACCTTAAAACAGACTTAAAATTTGGAGTTATTGTAACATGAAACTCTATAATCATTTCATCCCGTTATAACAGTTCTGTGTTTTTTTAGTTACCAATAAATCTGGATCTGTATTATCCTCTCATATCTGTGAAACCATCCACTGTGAAATTCGGTAACGTTTTAGTGAACCAGACGTACAAAGATATGATAACAGTTTTCAACCACACAGGTATATCATTAAAATTTTTAACCATTCTGTTTATTATAAGTAAATATATCCGGAACAATAATTCATATTAGGAACTATACATTTCAGGTTCCATAGTTAAATTCGAGATCAGTAAGTCATCTGAGACTGACTGTTTTTTTATTACGCCACATTATGGAGAATTGCCCGCTAACACAGGAACACAAAAACAAAGTGTGAATATTTTCATCTACTTTTGTGCGAAGTGAGTATTTATTCATCTATTTTCATTTGTTAAGTTTTAACAACAGCATTTCTAAAATAAACATCAGCAGGGGGCCAGATCAGGAAAGTGACGAGATTAATCATCGGTCATTGTCAATAAGAACATGCATACAATGTGCATGGTATACGGAGGAACCTATCTGTCGGTTGTGCATGGAAGAGGAGGAAACAGCGTCACACATTATTTCCGAATGTGAAGCACTGATTCATTGGAGATATAGACTAGTAGACGAGAGTACCCAAGGAAGAACCTAGACATAGAAGGACCTACTGAAACGACTATTGAGCCTGATAAGGGCTACTCGTCTCTTCACATAAACGGTACCTCCAAGAGCACAAGAAGCCTAAAGGCTGAGTTGTCAAGATCTCGACACCTGTGACAGATGGTACTGACCCAATCAATCAGAGTTTCTATATTATACTGTAATGTTTTTCTTATTTATTTGAACTGTTTTTACCGTGGGTTAAAATTATACACTCAATATGGCTAATTACTATTGATTTATTAAAGAAACACTTACACACTATAATAAACTTAATTTATATACACGCTACTTAATGTCTATTAATTTATCTACACTCGGTATAATAATTGTCCTAATTTATCTTCAACACTATTTATATTCACTTTCTGTTCACTCACTGTATACTGAAACTGTTTACCGATTCACTGTATACTGAACAACTCCTCCATATAGTCCCTCGAATCTCTAGAACTTTCTTGAATTCACCACCTCTGCGTATACTTTATAATTCCAGATCATTCGCGATAAACCATTGGCCTGGTACGCTGTTTGAGAACAGTCTCGAACATTACCTGTTCGAGAACCTTTCTAGAAAGGTCACATTCATAGTTTGCGACAGGACCGGCTTCTGAATTACTGAGTTCGTAACAATACATATGTATATATTAGCTCCATTCCTAAGAATCACGATCATTTTTATTTCCATATGGTAAAGGTGGGATGATTCAACATCTAGAAATCTCCCTGGAGAAATTAGCTTCACATTTTACTTCGAAACAACAACTACTACTACTACTACTACTAAATGTGCAGGCGAGCCTTGTCCTGG
>CAJUYH010011327.1:0-11168 GCA_910591685.1 Galerucella tenella
TATCCACAACCGTTTCGAAGATATAAGCTCTTAAAAACAGTCAGAATGTAATACATTCATCATAAACGTATGATTATTTTAGGATATACTGATGCCCCAGGGCTCGGTTCTGGGACCGACGCTTTGGAAGTGTGTGTTTGATGAAGTTTGTGGGATAGCATGTGAAGAGGGGATGTGAGATTACGGTGTATGCAGACGATGTCTGTCTGGTATGTACGGCAAAGGGAGAGGTGGATATAGAAAAAAAGGCGGAGAGGATGTGTAGGAAGATTGTGGAGAAGATAGAGCGGTGTGGACTGGAAGTGGCTGAGGATAAGACTGTGGGGCTACTAGTGAAGGGGCGGAGCAAGGCAAGGGAGGTAGGGGTGATGGTGAAGGGAAAGAAAATTCGGATGGAGGAAGCGGTGAAATATCTGGGGGTGTGGTTGGATAGCCAATTATCCTTCAAAACCCATATGTTGAAAGCTGCAGAGAAGGCAAAAGTAAGGGCAGCGTGGCTGGGAAGATTGATGGGTAATGTGAAAGGACCGGGAGAATGGAAGAGGAGGATAATTGGTAGGACGGTAGAGCAGAGTATGCTGTACGGCGCTGGAGTGTGGGGTGAGAAAGCAGGGGTGAATGCGAGGGCTAGACCACTCCTGCGGGTGCAGAGGGGAATACTTTTGAGGGTGGTGCAGGCGTACAGGACAGTGGGTGGACTGGCAGCAGCAGTGCTGTCACGGTCCTATCCATTGGATCTGATGGCTAGAGTCAGACAGAAACGCTGGAGGGGTGCGAGCAGAGAGGAAGTACAGGAATGGATGGATGAGGAAATGGAGAAAAGGTGGGATGAGTATGAGGGCGCGCTAAAAGGAGCGATTGGGAGCAGGAGAAATTGGGTGGACCGGAAATTTGGGGAGGTGAACTACTTCTTGACGCAGGTGCTCACAGGGCATGGGTCGAGAGTGGGTTACCTACACAAGATTGGGAAAAGAGAAACTGGAGTGTGCGAGAGATGTGAAGTGGAGGATGATGTGGGACATGTGTTTAGATGCTGAAAGAATGAGGAAGTTTTGAAGAAGTTGGAGAATAAACTGGGAGAGGCGGTGTATTGGGAAAATATGGTGGAGATTATGTTTAGGGGCGAGGAGGAATGGATGGAGATAAGTGTCGTAGTAAAGAGCATGATAAGGGAAAAAGAAGGACTCGCTATGGCATGAGAGAGGTGGGAGTGAAAGAAGGAGGAATATGAGGGAGAGTGTGTCTTGAATTATGCTAGGGTAGTGATTCCAAGGCGGGAGTAACGGCGAGTTTGAGGTGGGTTTGGTTGGTAGGCATCTCCGTGGGGATGAGTCCAACACTGTCTGGGTACTGGTTGAGGACCCAGTGGAACATGAGTTTCCCACCTCGGACCGAAAAAAAAAAAGATAGCTGGGATACTGTAATGATTCAGATATCTTATTAATAAATACTAATCAAGGAGGCGTTAATATGTCACTTCACAAAAATATTGTGATCATTGACAGAACGTCACATTTTGTTAGAACCAGTTAGAACAAGATGGTAATTTGAACCAAAATGTTTACTTTCGAAAAGACGGGGCTCCGCTCCATTATTCCAACATAGCAAGAGGTCTGTTAACCAACAATTTGGAATAATTGGATTGGTAGGACTGGTCCAATAGAATGGCCTCCGAATTCTCCAGACCTGACTGTTCCAGATTTTTTTGTATGGGGATTTGTGAAAGATGGAGTCCACAACCCAATGCCTGCTACTATTGAGGAATTAAGAAAAAAATACGGCAGGTAATGAAAAATTCTTGAAATGCTGACAGCAGCATTTGATAACTTGGTTCGATTCCACAAATGTATAGACCAAGAAGGACGACACATCGAACATTTGTTATAGAGTGCCCTAAAACATGTTCCTATTTATTTTTTACAGTTCACTTTGGCTAATTAAGGATCCATTCCAACTTTATATCTAAATCATTACAGTATCCTGTTAAAGTTATCTAACTTCGCTTTCTGTGCACCGATTTTAAACTTCAAAGTACCGTTATGAGGTAAGAATATACGTCTTTCAATAAATTGCTAAATATACAGGGTGTCCCATTTAAAAAATTACATCTACTGTATTCTGAAAATACGCCACTTTTCTAGCGGGTAAACCTGAAGTAGGCCATTTATATAAATGTGTCACAACAAAACTTACGGTAATTTTAAACCTAACTGTGGAAACCGCATCTTATTATCCGCAACCGTTTCGAAGATATAGGCTCTTAAAAACAGTCAGAATATAATACATTCATCATAAACGTATGATTATTTTAGGATATACTGATGAAGAGTTGGCCGCTGAGTCAAAAATATATGATGACGACGCTCGAATGCTCATCCCTGAATCATTGAATGTAGCTGAAGAGAATAGAGAGCAAGCAGGACTAGATTTGAAGGCGTTGTATACTTCTTCATCTTTCGTGGAGGACAAGGCAGCTTATATTCGGGTAGGTGATTGAATTATTATAACTTGAATGCCATTAGCTGTATCTAGAGCTCATATGATAGCCTTTTTGATGTGCGTCATGATTGTTAATGTCCTTCCAACACATTACGTTGGAAGAAATGGAGGAAGACTTAAAAATTTGATTAGTTGATTACGCGCAAGCGCGACCTATCAATCTGGAGAAATTATGTCATTCAAATAGGAAGCAGACGTACCTTTCGTAGCGTCAATATATCTCACGTTTCTGTCCCACTGACAGTTCTCGTCAGGTCTGTAATTTGTACTATGTTCTTTACGGTCAATTATTATTTATGAAAAGTGAATATTCATCTCATTGATATATTGATTTGAATAATACAAAAATATGCCTGGATACACGGAAAAACATCAGCATTTTGAAAGTTCTCAAGTATTTTCAGTAAGAAAAAGAAGCTTATTGTATGGTACATATACTTTGGCAAGTTTATCTGAAACCGTGAAAGGAATGCAGTCGAAGCCATTCGACATTGCCACGTTTAACTATGAAAAATGTTGAAGTACTGATTATGTAGTGATAATAATTATAAATGGGTCTTTTTATTATTAACAATATTAAAAATATGATTGAACGTTAATTTTATAATGTGCTTGTTTCCTTGGATTTATTCTATTAACATTATTTTCCAATTCATGAATATTAAAAGAGAACACTTTTTCAAATTTGTTATGGGCTTTTTGAAGCTCTGGCAGCGTTGTACGAAAACCATAATGACCACACACTCGAATTACATAATTGGTGATTTTTACGGACCAGCTGACTTCTTATTGGCAAGCGCGTGCGAATGTTCTTCCCTCTCACTTCGTCAATTGACTGATATTGATTTATCCAGTGGCGTTTCTATTGTCAGTTACCTTTGTAATTTCAGTTTTACTTGGTAAAATAGGTACCGTACGCCATTTGTACGTTTGACAGATATACGCCATGTTTTTCCTCGCCTCTCACCGACGCCCCGTAGCCACAGATAAACTTGCCAAACTATACATACAATAGCCTTATAGGGCCAGTTGTATGAAGCATAGTTAACCTAATGTCTATGGTTAACCTATGATCACAGCTATTAGAGTGTTGTACGAAACGTAGTCAAGGATTATTGTGGTTAATTCATGAGTTAACTATGCAATTTCCTGAACCACCAAAAATGGTGGTTTAACTAAAGTTCATTGAATAAACGTCAAATTCTGATGTGACATATCTTATAATTGACTGTCATATACTATAATTTCACAACTTTTTATTGTTTACAATGGAAAACGTGGATTATTTTGAAGAGTTAACGGATGATGAGGATTTTCTAGAAATGATAAGAGAAGTAGAAGAAGGTTTATTTACTTATTTGTATACGACTTTTATTCCTTATTGAGATTTTATGCTGGGTTTTTGGTTTATGGAGAAACGCTCGTATATTTCGAGCAAGAAAAAATCATTTTGAAGAGTGGACGGAAAATGAGTTTTTTGATAGATTCAGAATATCAAAAGGCACTGCAATTTAATTTTTTTTTATATGGACCACCGCCAGTGCCTTGAACATAACATTTTTCGTCAGCATACTTTTTCTTGACTCTTTTTTTAATATTACTTTATTTATTAAACAGTACGTCACTTGTTCGTTGTGTAGTTGAACTGATAAAATTAAATTCTTCAGCCAACTGAAGCCACAAATTTGTCTTATGCCGAGAAGTTTCTGCATCCGTTTTCTTACACTCTATAACGTTTTTATACTGAGCAACTAGAGAAATCAGCGTCGATTCTTCAGATGCACTGAAATTTGGAGTACGCTTGTTTTCTTCATCTGCCATCTTTTCACTTCAAAGAGAACACACTTAACGCCAAGCACGCTTTTGATCATTGACTGTCATTGTATAACGATTCCACAGTATACAAAAACTGTGACGATTTTTCAAGTTAGTACCAACAATATTGATAAAAATGCTCGAATGTTACTAGAGATTCGGATAACCAACATAAAAATATCAACTTGACCGTGGTTCAACTGACCACAACACGATCACCTTTCGTACAACGATTGATTGATTTGACTATGGTCAACATGTGAACCTGGTTCAGTTGATCAATTGGTTAACTACGTTACATACAACTGGCCCATAATGGTTAACCTATACTTATTCCCTTGGCCACATATTGTGAAACCCAAATTTTGTCGTAACCATTGGATACTTTTTAACCATGAGGTAACCTATTATTGTAAAACTGGCTGTAAAACATTTAACTGCAACCCAAAGTACGAGTAACTGTGCTAACCAAGGAAATCTAACCTAATTTATGATCACAGAACAGTCTAACCTATAGAAGTGAAAGTCTAATAGGATTACCTAGAATGAAAAAATGAGGTGTCAAACCCATCCACCTGAAGCGCTAGTTGCAATTGAGTTGTCGAAATAGGCAAGGCAGCTGAGGCCGAAAAACAGACTAAGGGAAGAAGAATTTTAGCGATCGCAGTGGATGGGTTCAGAACTATTTCATATCGCTTTTTTTTAATGGAAGTTTATTTATTTGAATGACTAATGCCCGATTTCACTGAGTCAGGTAATACCTAAAACGAATTTAGGAATTCCTAAATGCAATTTACATTTTACCACGCGCTAAGTAATACCTAAGAGTGATAATATTACGTATTTCCATTGTCCAATATAAAGAATTTATATTAGACAATGGTATTTCCCATCACTTCTTGATCAATCCTGGAAGGATTGATCGAACAGCTTTGCGAGTGAGGCCTCTTTTTGTCCCAATAACAATATATTGTGGTTCAAAATGTCTGTTGCAAACTTTGTAGGATTTATAAATTTGTTCAGCGGCTAATTCCTTTAGTTTTGGATTGCGAATAAAGGCAACCCATTCATTCAACAACAAAGGGTCATGTTTGGGAAACCTATGTCGTTTTGATGTAATGTCTGTACACCCAGGAACGCAACACTTCACACCAACCAATATAAAGTTATTATAATATTATGAATTATCACACTTACAGTACCTAATTAAAACACAAATAACAGCAGCAATTGGAAAAAGGAAACAATCTATAAAAGACAATGGTGACAACAACTATATGACAGCTATGATGAATTTTGAAATATTTTCTTCTTCTCGTGCAAAAGGCCTTAGCTGCCAGGCCTGCTTCGACAACTCAATTGCAACTAGCGCTTCAGGTGGATGGGTTTGAAACCTCATTTTTGTATTCAAGGTCATCCTATAAACTTTCACTTCTATAGGTTAGACTGTTTTGTGTTTATGATTGTTAACTGCATCAACTGTCAGATTTTAAAACTGAATATTGTTATTTTCAATTACAAACAATTAGAAATATGAAAAAGTACGATGTTAATGCCTATAGCAGTGACGATGAAGTCAGACGGCCAAAAATTATTCGCCCAAGACGTGATTATTTCGAAGAATTTGACAGTCACAATTTTTTATGCAGATTTCGTATGTCAAAGTGGACAGTAGAAAGTCTGTTGGAAGATATTGAGGAGGCTATTTCCCATCCTACAATTGAAGCGTGGGGTAGTTTGGTAGTTCCCGAATAAAAACTGTAAAACATAACGTCTAAAGGTCTGCTTTTTCCTTTCATTTGACGTAGAACATCATACTATCCATATACTATCGATGGTTTTCATAGCAACACAACAAACGTTAATATAATTTCATAAGTTATCTGACCATTAGTTAAATGATGATTGTGGAACATGTTCTAATGGTTAGTGTCTCGGTTAAGGTTACTTAATCCTAAAAGTTTACCACCGATTGTGAAACTGGCTGTTAATGGTTAACCTATACTTATTTCCTTGGTCACATATTGTGAAACCCAAATTTTGTCGTAACCATTGGATAACCATGAGGTTACCTATTATTGTGAAACTGGCTGTTAGTGTGCGTCATCGTTTGTGACGTATATCCGGGTTTTGGGTATGTCATTTATTTTATTTGTTATTTTGACATATAGCTAACCTTGAATTTGAAAAATAAACCGAACAGGATCGTATTAAGTCAAATTTGGAAAGGCATTGGAATTGATAATTACCAGCTTCTTTTTCCAACTGAAAATACTTGAGAACTTTCAAAATTCTGATGTTTTTCCATGTACTTAGGAATATTTTTGTTTTTGTCACAAATAAATATAACAATAAGATTAATATTTATTCTCCACATAAGAGGAAGCCGTAAGACACAATGCCGCTTCGGAGGGAACGCATTCATCGTATTTGGAACGCCCGATTGATAGGTCACCCTTGCGCCTAATCCAAACATCAACCAATCAAAATTTTAAGTCAAAGATTAGGGTTGACGTTTGTAATACATTCAAACAGTTCATTATAGTGATATTTTGATTAAGATTATTCACAGACCTGCCTTTTTTCATTTCTCTCAACGTAATGTGTTAAAAGGATGATAACAATCGATGAAGCACACCAAAAAGGCTATTGAATAAATTATAATTATCAATTTCATAGCCTCTTCAAATCTGGCTGAATGCGAACCTGATGATTTTATTCATCAAATTCAAGGTGAGCTAGGTATATGTCAAAATGGCAAATAAAATAAACGACACACCCAAAAACCGGATATACATCACAAACGAAGACGCACACCTAGAAGGGTATTATAAAAACTGAAGGCGGACACAGTGGTTGAAGTTCTGTATACTCGGCATCTTCTATGTGAAGTCTTAAATATTCATCTGTAGTCGAAGCTGAAGCTCTAATGTCTGCGGTTACTAATGTTACTCCTTTTCCCAATAACGTTAAGTTATTTGTTATATAAATGCCGATATTTTATCAAAATACATAGCAAGTAGTGGTTCACAACTATACACAGTACTTCATTATACTTCATATTAAGCATATTTTTAACACAAAATACAAAATTTATCATTAAACCACAAGAAATAAAGTTATCCAATAACAGAGTGGACATATTCCACCAAATAAACAACAAAGATCGGATAATGTTAGGTGATAAAAGTACATAGCTTGTTCAATTGAAACCAATCTTTGGTCCAGGAAAAATTTATTGACAAGTACAGTTACAAATAACTACCACTACAATTGAGGCACATATCCCACTGTTTCACCAACCGATGTATACCCTGCTTATAGAATTCTTGTGGCTGCTGCTGGAAGAATTCTTTCACAGCGTTTTGTACTTCTGCGTCCGACTGAAAACGGTTACCTTTTAACGCCTTTTTTAGTGGCCCAAAGATGTGAAAATCGTACTTACTCCAAAAGAATAGCCTCAATACAGTGATTAACATATAGATAATTCTTAGTTGGAATGATCTTAGATTCATTCCTTTCAAGTAGTTGAACTTATCACCACATAATATGTGGGAAAACAAACATCATCTACTCTCGCATTGAATCATTTCACCATAGGTCTAATTGAAGAGCAACCATAAACGGCTGCAAACTGGACGACTCACGCGCAGTGGATGAAAACGGCTCACAGACAGGCTCTGCGCATGAGCCGTCCAGTTTCCAACCGTTTGTGATAGCTCTACAAACAAATCTGACAATTCATATTTGAAATATTCCACTCATGCTTTTTAGTAGTTTTGCTTCTCTGGACTGTTCTGCTTTGTAATAATCTAAAACTGTATATTATTGGCCGATAAGCACTGAATCTAATAACTATTCCAACATTGCGGGGGTTGTCTTTTGAATTTTGCATATAACATCATAGTTGGCGCCTGTAAAAAATATCAATAATATAAATTCAATGTCATGTATTACTTAACTTGAAGCCAAAGCTGCTTCGTACAAAGTTAGTCAAGAAATAGAATTGAGCAGAGAAAACTTTTGGGTAATACTTTCTAACAATTTTCGAAAATAGTTGTCCCAGCAAGGATGCCTTGCCATTTGTTTCCTGTTTTTGGTTTTGAAGCACCATACCAGTTGACAATATTTAATCGGTATGGAGAATTTAAACGTCAACATATTAGTCTTAGCGACGATCCAAGAACAGGTCCAACAACGCCAAACGTCAGTGCAGAAATGGTTCTAAAGGATGCAAAAATGCATTTCTCTGCTTAATGAAAAATAATAGTGTTTCAAAACAATTAACTGTTTTTTCAAGCAAAATATAAAAAACAGCCCTCGTATATCAGGCAATAAAATACTCGAGGAGTATGTTTGTGATATTAAAGATAATTGAGTTCTAATGTATGTATTTTTTTCAGTACAATAGCGATGCATACTTTGTTAGATCAATAGTAAAACTAGCTGAAGAAGCTTCTCAATATGTTCCTGTTTATTTATATGAATTTTCGTGGAATGAGGATCCAGAAGAATATTCAGGTAATACCGGGTTGGAGGTAAGAACGGTTGTCGACCATATCTTGAGATTTTATAGTAGTCGTACAGCTTTAAAAAAAACTTATGAGAAAACTGGCCTCGAGAATTACCTGGGGATGACTTATATAGCTGTGGGTCCACCATAGTTGAATGGGAGAAAAAAATCAATATAACAAATTTCACTTAATTAATATTTTTTCCTGACAATATCTGAGGAAGATACGCCAGGAGCAGCTGCAGTGGGGTACATATGTTTTGAATTCTGTATTGACTACCACGTCAAACGTACGTTCTTTTTTTCCATGAAAATGAATGAATATTGTTCATGAGAAAATGGGAAAGCCAAGTTGACAGAAAAAACTGTTTGAGAACGAAACATTTATCGCTAACAACCGATTGATTCAACTGTACTAAAACTGGAATAAAAGTGAAAAGACTAATGCAAATTAGAAAATTTTCAAGCAGAATTAAATACCAGTTTCTTCATGGACCAACTGGGACATTTTCATTAACTGACACATTTCAATAACGACATGCAAGCCATCGTTTCAAGTCCCGTACAAGATGATCTTGTATATTTGCAAATTTTAATTTTGCTCCAGGTACATCATATTCCGTTATAAATAGTTCTATTACAATTGATGGTTTCAGCTGACGCAATACTGTGGTGGATCGTATTGTATTGCCATCTAGCGGCATTTATCGAAAGTAGGCCTGAGGTAGAAAAATAGGTAACTACTAAGGGTAATTAATGTGGCACCATCTACATTTTAATCACTTAAAAATGTCAATGTTGCCATGTTTCAATTATAAACAAACTAGATATTTCAGTGTTCCTGTGGAAACCCGAGACACACCTTAAATATATTTGTGATATTAATAAAAGTGGAAAAGTTGTGTATTTTGTTCGTTTTAAGTTGAGAACATTATCTATTTATTGTTCGCCAATCGCCACACTTCTATTATGGAGAAAAATAAGTGAGTATCACAATACCAGCAATACCATGGTTTCAGTTTTCCAAAAGGGCCACGCGCTGGAAACATTATGACACTTACTTATCTTACTTATCTTTGTCCATAATAGAAGTGTGGCAAATAATAAATATTTATGTTTTTAATTTAAAACAAATAAAGTACACAATTGTAAGAAACCTGTTTTTCTAGTATATATTATGTATAAACTTAATAATTTTAAAATGTACACAAAAACAAAATATTCATAATACCACAAACATATTCAAGGTGTGCGTCTTGGTTTTTTACAGGAACTCTGGAATATCTAGTTAGCTCATAATTGAAACATGGCAACATTGACATTACTAAGTGAGTTAAAAGTAGATAGCTGTACACTAATTACAGTTTCTGATTTCCCAGTTTTCTACCTCATACCTACTTTCAATACGTGGCGATAGATAGCACTACAATCGATCCACCGCAATATGGCGTCAAATAAAGCCATCAATTCAGTACGTTTCACGTTGTTGTTACTTCAAAACATTTGTACCCCCCCTTGTGCTGCTCCTAGCGGATATGTTCCAAATCCTCTTAGAAAAAATGCTAATCAAGAAGCATAACAGGAACAACAATAATAATCGTATTCGTAATCAAAGTCTGCGTATTTTTGATATTAAGAAATGTTGTCTTGCTTCGGTTATGCTCCTTAGGTACCTAGATTTTGTAAAATTTGACAATTCCAATTTGTTTTATTCAATTACGAGGTAGACCTACGAAAAACACGTTGAAGATTCCCAAACTTCGTCACTGTGTCTAGCGTATGGGAGATAAGTTTATTTCCTTCATGAATTGATGGTTTTTGATATTACTATTATCACTTCACCGGAGAAATTCGGGAGCTGCAGATAAGTTGAGTGATGAAATTACTGACCTGCAAGGTAGACAAAATTTTACCCATATCACGTGCTTGTTAACTGGAGGAGAGTTGGGACCAGAGGAGGTGCATTAATGAATATAGTTTTTTTATGTGTGTTTGGGAGCCGTTCTGATGCCGGGAGCACTGCAGCCTGTTGGCTTATTGTACTCTACTCCCACATTTTTTCCACCCATCCAGTTATCCCCGTACCTTCAAGTAGACGATATAGGTCCATTGGATGTGTGCCATATACTTCGGGTGGCACATTGGCTTCTCCGAAGATTGTTCGTCTCCTTGAGCTCAGTGCCTCACAGGAAATATAGTGGATCAATAATGATACAAAACCACTTATAATTGGAACATTGAAAGTGTGAATATAGTCATAATGAATAGTAAATAACCGTAAAAGAACTATTTCAGACATTTATCACCAATAATTCAAGCGGTCTATCTGACAAAAAAAATC
>CAJUYH010011328.1:0-11167 GCA_910591685.1 Galerucella tenella
ACAATCTCTAGAAGTTACCCAAAGAAGGTTTATCAAACTTATATATTCAAAAAGTTATAGATATTCTACTGGTGACTGACTAACTCAAGGATAAATTCATATCACTTTTCGAAAGAATATCTCGCACATCTTTCGAAGTATATGTTTATAGTTAAATTAAAATATTCAATAATTGGGATCATCTAAGAATAACCACCACTTGAAATGTATCCATAGTGACCACCCGCTGTTCTTATACGTAACCCTGTTCCGGTGTGTACCGAACCGGATGTCGGGGTTTGAAGAAATCCTAATCATGCCTCCTATAGGGAGGCCATAATGCCTCGAGAACGATTTACGATCACATTTGCATGTATAGTTCGATTAGCATAAGTCATAACGCGACCACGTTTAAGTTCAAATCAGGCACCTGCTTCAGCAACATTACAAGGACCGGTCCTCGTATTTTCTTTTGTAAAATTTTCGTTTCTTCCAATAATGTTATTGAATAATATTACTACTGTTCAGGATGTCACTGAAAAATTCATATTTTATACAGGGTGTAACAAAAAGGCAGGTCATAAATCATACCACATATTCTGGGGCTAAAATAACTCGATCAAACCCAAGTTACCCTAGTACAAATGTGCATGCGAAAATGTTGTTCGACATATTACAATAATAGTTGACAAGTGGCTTTCTTATGATCACAGCATCTTAAAAATAATTAAGGAATTATTGCACCCCGTTAAAAATTTATGGGAGTTAAGATCCCCTAAACCCCCTCAAAATGTTTGTGTACGTTACAATTTAATGCTTATTGTGGCACCATTATTCGAACACATTATTTTTGAAACTTTTTTGCCCCTTAGTACTTTTTACAATTATCAGTTTTTATCGAGTCAATGAATTTTTAAGTTTTTCGAGGTTCCCAAATTTTTGATTGAATCTTATTTATTTAAAAATGTGTTGTTTCTATTAGATGTTCGAAATGGCCCCCATTTTCTTGAATACACAGCCGGCACCGTTTTACTAACGAAAACCGAATATTCTGGAAAAGCAATGGCTTCTGACGATATCTAATTGCAGCCTCAAGGATTCCTTTTTTTCGCATGCACATTTGTAAAATGACCCATACCGACTGGCCTAATGCTACAGAAACTGGACAGGATGGATAGATCGTGAAAAATATGAAATATGATGGGAAAAGACTTGGTGATAGATCATAAAAAACATGGGAAAGCCTTGGATAATGGATGGATCTGGAAGAGAAAGTGTAATAACAAGAGATAACATTACAGAATATTTTTTCAACGATGCCGATGGTTTGGAAGCGGTCCTGATAATTTTTCGGTGGGTGGGAAACCGCCCGCTGTATACATTACATCGTTTAAAAACCAAATGCACAGCCTTGAGGTACAGGTGGAATGACGCGGCCGGTTAAAAAGGAATTAGTACTTTATCATCTTCGGGTGAGAAGCACCTTACTTCCACCCGCCCACGCCCAGGGTATACTGTGAAGTTTACACTCGTGTGTCCATCTGATTAAATGATTTTTATAAAAAACAGTCAGATGAAAACTCAAAAACCCGCTTAATATTGTCAAGGAACTCAAAATATAAAATTATAAGCGCAGGACACTCTCACAGGACCAATTTGAGGTAGAAATGTTGAAAAAAGAGAGAATTTGGATTTATAAAAATTATAAACTCAAAGAACTTACACAATTTTTGGTTACCGATTGATTCAGGACGGAATTCTGGAATCAACATTGGACAAAAACTTGACCCAACTTCAAAATTGATATTTTCCATATTATTGGGTGAAAATTAGGAAAAAAGGTCCAGGAGATACTGACAATTTCGAAAACATGTTTTTTTAAATGGGAGATTTGCTGCAGCCATCGGTTTTCCAGAAAAATTATGAATTAGAGCTTGAGATTTTTGGAAAATGCCTTAATAAAAATAGATATTAAGCAATTTAAGTTTACGCATATGAACTAGCGTCTTAGAACGGATTCCCCATCCGAAAACTTGACTCAAATACATTTAAGATCTTCCCTCTTATCAAAATCTATCATATGATAACCTTATTCTTACGTTTAATATATTTCCATCCACTACAAATATTTTCTATCACAGATATGTCAAATTTAAACCTTGCATGAGGTTTTTAAATCATACTAAACGTCCAATAATTCTTGAAGTATCAGTAATAATACATCAATCTGTCCATAAACTGATATGTGGCTCTACTGAAATGACTAATGGGTCATTTATCAAAGATATATGCTCCCCTAGATACTTGATACTAGTCATCAAAGTTATTGATATATTGATTACTTTACAACGTGTAGAATATCGAAAGGGGAGATTTAAAATATTTGACTTTATTTAGAAGTGGTAGAAATTTCAACTGGGAAAACACTTTAGTATAGGTTTTAGTTAATTTTCAGGTCATTTGAAATGAATTCTAGCTCAAATTTAGAGAGCTACTACCAAGGAATACTCATGAGTTTGTCAAGGATCTAATGATGGGATCAACATACTAACTGACATACTAAGAAACTCAAAACACAATAACCATTCAAATAATGAGGTATGTAAAAACAAATTCCAGAAATTATTAACAACAAATATATATTTAGATCTAAAGAAAAATTTATTAAGTAACTAATAGTCAAATTATGTATCAAATAATATCCCAAAAACCAATGTGAGTCAATTTCATTGAGAAAGATCTGATTTAGAGTCTAATGAGAACCCATTACTAAATCTAATTCAAAAAACAACTCCAACAAGAGTCCAGAAGTTTTAATTTTAAATTAAAGATCATTAACTGAACTATATGGTGTCAGGCCGATAATGTGGATAAATATGAATATCATCATAGAGAGAAATTTTATGGATATACTATTTAATCTTTTAAACGTCTATGCAAAGGAACATAAGATCTATTTAATTGTACTTGCTTATTCAAACAAAAATTATTGTTTTGCAATTCTTTATTAATTTGTAAATCTTCAAGAAAATACAACCTATTAAAATTTTTAGAATTAACTTCTTTTAAAATTAGTGAATTACGATTAGGACTAAAATTATGCTTATTAAATTTTAGATGATGACCAAAAGCTGAATTCTCACATCTACTCAAATGTTCACCTATTCGAACTTTTAAAGGTCTACAAGTTCTACCTATGTATGAAGCTTCACAATCATTACATTCAAGTTTGTAAATACCACTTTTTGATAATTTATTAATTTTATCTTTTGAATTAGAGGAAGGTTGCCTAAATCGTACCACTTTTTACAATTTATTTATTTTCTACCTTATATTAAATCCCTGTGCAAAAGCACCATAACCCTAAGAAGTATTGGTTATTTAGACAGGTTAATCCAATTTTTAGTTACTAATATTGTGGTAATTTGTGCAAGGTAATACACTTTTTGTCAAGTGATGCAATCGGTACGATTTAGGAAACCATCAATTAGCTCCAAAATAGGAAATCGCTCACAATAACTTAGATAGCAACCGCACACGCACCAAACTTTGTCTCGCCACTACGACCAAGCACTAGTTGCTAGTAGCGCCGCATGAGCGCTGTAGTCACTTTATTTCTAATTAAAATTAAGGTGGTACGATTTAGGAGGCGGTACGACTTAGGCGACTATCCTCTAACCAAATGTTTACTCAAATTATTAGTGCTCTTAAAAGAAATTCTCGTATCTATTAATTTATTATTAAACAATTTTAAAACTTTTTGAGAGATGTTTTCATTCAGAAAAGGTAAAGCTGAATATCTAAAAGATTTCTCTTCAGAAGGATAAGTCAAGTTTTGTTTTTAATTTTCTGAATTAACCTATTGATGATATTAGGATTATAACCATTACTACAAGCAATCTTTTTAATAGTATTCAACTCATTATTATAGTTTAAGTGTGAAAGTGGGACATTAAGAAGTCTATGAATGTAACAATAAAAAGCTGCCATTTTATGTTGATGAGGGTGATTTGAAAAGGATGGTATGACATGGTCAGTTTGTGTAGGTTTCCTATATATGCTGATTTCTTATTTATCGAATTTGCCAATAGTCAGGTCTAAGAAATTTAATTTACTTTCATATTCAATCTCTAAAGTGAAAGTGATGTTAGGATAAATTGAGTTTATTTTATTCAAAAGATTAGGGTATGTTCGGCATCATCTAACAGTGAGCAATACACACGTAGGTCTTTTGCCTTCTTCTTTCTATCATATAAATACTTTTTAAAGCATCCGTGTCCCGAAAAGGCTTGGGTGATGAAGTAGTCCACTTCACCGTAACCTCTTTCAACCCATGTTTTGATGTTTGGGATTAGCATGCATGTCCAGCGCCCGTAAGTGCCATTTTGCCATCTGTCTTGCCATTCGGTAAGCAGATTTTCTCTTGCATTTGAACCCAGCGTTCCATTATATTTTTCGCACCTTTCCTTTGCCATTAAGTCTATGGGTGGGACACCAGATATTACTCCAATTGCTTCTGCAGATACAGTCCTGTAGGCAGAGCATACTGATTAGCATAGGTCTCTGTATTCTTGTTAGTTTTTGCCTGAGTTTCTGTCTGTTTGCTACTGCAGGATGCCAAACAGGTGCAGCATAGAGACCTGAAGTATATGGCACACATCCAATGGACCTATATCGTCTACTCGAAGGTACGGGGATAACTGGATGGTTGGACTAAATGTAGGAGTAGAGGACAATAAGCCAATAGGCTGCAGTGCTCCCGGCATCAGAACGGCTTGCAAAACACACAAAAAAAGGGATCTAGTGATTGAGCCAAGCTGATTTTCTAAATTGCTTGTATAAATACAGAGTTTGAGTATATTGTGATTGTGGAGTTCGCGAAATTCCAATACCGAAATGCAGATAAAGTTCAAGACTCTCGACGACGTTGAAATTGTTCAGTAATATTTCATCAACTCGCCCAGTGACAGGTCAGGACCCTCTAAGGTAGTGAGTTTTCTCCTGCAAAACACCGCAGAACAACCCGATCTCAAACTAATTAAAGTTCTGGCTGGCTCGTGGTGCATAACCGACGAAGCAAACATATAAATTACTTTTAATTACAACAATTTTATAATTTGTACTTTCTGAGTCTTGATTAATTAACTTAAAAGATTAATGGCTACCGTATATTATTAAGCGCATACTGGAAAGTAAATAGCTTTTTGAAGATACTCGAATTGTTTCCTTTATTAAGAGTATATTTTGTTGTTTATTTTTTTCGACAATTCCAAAGAAATATTACCTTGTACAATAAATTATTTGGTATTGCGGAGCAGCCTATTCTTGAGATTGAGCTGTCAATGTAAAAAAGAACTGTCCATTGGAGTTTTGCGCTAGTCCAGTCAAAAATATCATGGTCAATTTTAATCAATTGCCTTCACCGCTTTTTAAGCTGTGCTAATTGCAGAATAACAGTTTATAGCCAAAACAACCAAAAATGGGACTGTTTTTCGCCATGTTATCGAATTTTCCCAAAAAGTATTATGTTAATCGTGCTATAATATTGATGAATATCAGAATGAGTTAAAACTGCAGGTAGCTCATCAGAGAGCAGAGAAATATTTAACCAAATATAAACTGAGTAGACAAAGTCAAAATAGTGAGGTAGCTAATCCAGTTGATTTTAAAATAGGGGATTCAGTTTTAGTAAAAAGGGAAAATAGAACCAAATTCGAATCTCAATATATAGGTCCATTTACAGTTACATAGGTGAGTGAGGTTATCTGTAAGGTCAAATTAGAACCAGGTGTAATAAAAGAAATACACAAAAACAGAATCCATCCTTATTGTAAAATGACTTAAAAATTGTAAAGGTAGAATCGAAAGTGCGTCTGTCATTTATCATCTATTCTTAGGATGTTTGTAAATTCATTTCATTCGGAGGAAAGGAAGCTCAACGGAATTTATTCTTTTTGTAAAAGGGGAAGGTGTGATGCCTTTTAGCCGAAATATTAAGTTATTAATTATTTAAATTATTATTATAGAATATATAATTAAAAGACATAAATTCCCTTGAAGCTAATTCCAATAAATCATGCATCGTTTTATTAATAAGAAATATAAAGGTTGCACGTACGAAGTCAAGTTCAAAGCGTGAAATAAACATAAACAGTATTACTTATATATTATTCCATATAATAATGCTCAGAATATGCTAAAATTTATCATTTTTTCTGAATTATATGCTTCGATCTAGCATTATTTGCTTGGTGAATGAAATGTGTTGCTTGGGTATACTCCGCTATACTCAGCCATGTCCTCCCTTCGGAATCACAGCGCTGAGAGCCTTTTCCGCGCACTGTTTGATTTAATGGTTAATAAGTTATGAGAGGTAGGTGTGTTCCTTATATTGTTGTTCGTTTGCCTAAAATCGTTTGGGATTCAATAACTCGAGATTAAATTTCAGATTCCAATTAAAATGAAAAACCGCAAAGATATCCTAATTGTTACTAAGGTAAAATTGTTGATTAAATTATTGCATATGATAGCTGTAACCTTCTAGTATGTGTAAAAACATTATTTTAAGTTTAAACAAGTTTTTGTGGCATATGTCTTTATTCTAACAATGTCTATTTATTTTAATTGATGTTTATTAACAATTAGATTACTCAGCAACTAAATAAGATATCGAAACCGCGTTTGTTGCATTCAGTTTGTGAACAAATAACGTATTATGAGAAAAATAATGATTTACACTGCTCCATAAATTGTATTAGTATTTTGCGTCTGAAAAACAGCTGTTTTTTCAAATTTTTTTCACTTATTCATCCGCTGTAGCTGCAGGGATAAGAATTTTTACATTTTGAACCATAGAATTTAATAGCAAATTTCACGCTCTATAACTTTGTTTCCATGTATATGCACGATAAACTCAATACTTTTCGAGTAAAATTAGAAAACATGTCGAAAAACAGGCCCATTTTTTGATATTTTGGCTATAAATTGTTATTGTGCAACCTACAAACCGGTGAAGGCAACGGATTATTACTAACTATGATTCAAAAATCTCGCCTACTGGTTTCACATCCATGTTTTGATAGTTTTTGGGCTAATCCGACTGGACTACTATACACTCAAATTAGATCCATCGCTTAAATCAACAATTTTTAAGTGTTTTTAAACCTGTTTGCGCCTTCACTTCATTCCAAGTTGGAGCAATTTATATGCATTGACAGCAAAACTCAAAGACATTATATTCAGTGAATGTGTATGTCCCAAAATAAATTTGTAGGTTATCTAAATTGCACAAACCCTTCAAAAAAATAGTATCCAACCGTTAGCAATTGTAATATTTTCCGTTATAACAAGAATGTAATTATTCCGTTGCTTGAGAAAGTCACATTCTCGATAGTAAGTTATGATTCGTGTCGGACATATTAATACACCTGATTCTCGATTGTATTTATATACAAAATCACATACCGGTGCTTCCGATATATTTGTTGTAAGTAAATGTAAATATCATGTCATAGTTAACGACACGTTTCGCTCGGTTGAACGGAATATGGACATTTCTAATTATTGCTCTAATATGCAAAATTATACATGGGAACTTTACTTAATGTTCTATTCTATGTTAAATCTTCGTTTATTATTTCTTTTTAAGTTGATTTGTTTACTTTTAGTTGAAGAATTAGGATAATATATTATGTTCGTAGAAGCAGGTGAAGGTTTTAATTTCGTAAAATTATTTTGAACAATGAAAGAAGACAATATAGTTCCTGGAATTATTATTATTATACATTGGGCTTTCATAAAAACATGAAAATCCACTTTTTACTCCTACATTTGATAATTAAACTCGAATTTTATTTGAATTTTTTTTATTCTCTACTTAAAATAATGAATCATTTATATTTTGAATTACATAATTTCAATTTAAAATTGTAAGCAATGATAAAGAAAGTACAAGTAGGTAGTCGATCAATTAAATTTGAAACACTTGACCGGTTCGTGTCTCTAACTTCACCTCTGTTGGAATTGTTCAAATATTAAATTCCCAAATTGAAATTTATCTTCATTGTCGTTTGCTATAAGCCATAGCAATCTTGGATAATGGGCTGATGCTGTTATATCCATAGCACCAATCTATATGGACCGGACTTTTCATGATTATAAATTTGACTTACAAAAACCTTGGAAAAAGATACAATACGATAGAGTCGAAATATTAGACAAAAATTTGGAGAACAGAATGTAGGCTGGAGCACACAAGTGATTTTGGAGAGATCATGTTGAAAGAATGCCTAAAGATGGATAGTTTGGGAGACCACAAAAAAAGTGGAGCTCAAGAGCACGGGTAGAAAGGAACCAAACACTCTGAAAGCTTGGGAAAAACCCCAAGTATTTTTCAAGCGCAAGTTCACGCCATAAGATAGTGCGCCCAGTTTAATATTGATAAAGAATACAGAAGACAAAGGATTATCATAATTTCGGATTCAGTTCCAAAATGGTGTGGAAATGCCTAGACAAACTCAATGAACTAGGCGAAAACAATATAGTCACCTTACTATGGTTTCCAGGACACACTGGAATAGAAGGAAATGAAATAGCAGATGAACTAGCAAAGAGGGGGACTGAAATACCTTTCTGGGAGCCTGAACCCTTTTGTGGAATCAGTTTGAATGTAATATTGGAAGAAATAGGTAAAACCGATAAAAAGAGAAGATCTGACCATTGAAAAGATCTAGTAGGGCTTATACAATCAAAAACTCTTCTGGGTGACTGAAACTTGTTGAGGTCAAATGAATGCATGAGTCAAAGTATGCGCTAAGAGTATTAACAGGGATCGTAACAGTACATTGTCGCCTGAATGGGCACCTGTAAAAGCTCAAAATAGTGTAGGAAGAAGAATGCAGATTTTGTGGAATGGAAGAAGAAACCTCCATCCATAGTCTTTCAAACTGCATAGCAATTCAGAATTATTAGATTACTGGATAGAAGAGGAACATTTACCTGAGTTGAAGCCTGCAGACTTCTTAAAATTCCTTCGGGAAAAAGGACTAAAGGAACTACTAGTTTCTGAAACTTTCCTCAGGAACTAGGTAGAAGTGAGGGGCCACAATAGATCTTTTAGGTCTCAGTGAATGTCACCCCAAAATAATTACATACATACATACAGGTAGAAAGGTTTGGCATGAAGAATTGAACGGGACCTGGACCTAATGAAAGAAGGAGAAGAAGACGGTGCAGTTGTATCAAAACTTGCGGTAAAGAGGTGGATATCTTGGGGATTGAATCACTGATGTACAAAAGTGGGAACACAGCAGAGACCAACGACTGAACTTGATTGAAACTGAAATAAACTACTAGAGGAATGGTTCTTCCTCGAAGAAGAGACTGCTGAGCCTGATAAGGACTTGAAAACCCGACTGTGATTAAAAGGAGTACACATTTGGAATCCTTGGAAGGATGGCCAAGGTGAATGTGGAATGGTGTGGCCTAGCTGAGAAGGATAACCAAAAAATAACTGGTAGAAAGGAACAGAGAACTGAAAGGACTCTATTGTCTTATTGATTGGTTGCCGTATATATTTAGTTATGCATTAAATAATGAGATAGTGTAGTCAAATCTTGAAATATTATTGTATGATTCAAAAAAAGATTCTATTTTTGGTAAAATGGGAACTCATTGAGTCAGTACATTCCTGTAAACTGACTTGGCTGGCTGGAGGACGCGAATTAATTAATTGGCTCGCGAAATAAAGACCATAAATTCTCATAGCGTCGCAAATTATGGGAGAGATAGGGAATGTCACGAAATAAAATAACCATATCTCTACCGCCCGCCCCGTATACTCTCTTCTTCTAGTCTACCTCCGTCGGCTGGAAGCAGTTTCGGCTTTGTCTTGAATTTTAATCGGGATCTTCCTTGTCTCTACAATGATTAACTGATACTGGAAAACAAATTTTCATGTTTCGTTACTTTTATAATGCATCGACAATTGGCTATTAAACACTTAAAAAAAAGGATCCGATTGCGTTTGTACTTTTTTTCCTGTGTTTCGGAAGCCGTTTTGTTTATTGTACTCGAGTAGACTATATAGGTCCATTGGATGTATGCCATATACTTCAGGTGGCACATTGGCTTCTCCGAAGATTGTTTGTCTCTTCGAGTCCAGTGTCTCACAGTCAGATAAGATATGGGTAACGGTCTCGGTCTCCATGCTACAAAGTCTGCAGCTGATAATTCTTAGCTTATTTCTACTGATATTCAGTAGTTCTTAGGCCCGTTTTACACATGTGTCACATTTGAAGGTTTTACTGTGTACCCACTTTGGAGTGTTCCTCCACTGAAATCTTTGTTGGCTTTGTACCCATTTTTGTATTCGCCCTCGGACTACTTTCTTTGTGCTCCCAACAGCTGGTTCTGGTCCAACATATGCTGTTGCTGAACCTCTTCTCGCGAGTTCATCAGCTTGTTCATTTCCAGAAATACCGTTACGTCCCGGCACCCACACTAATCTTACTTTAATGTGGTCTGCTAGTTCATTTAGCTCTTTCTGGCATCCTTCTACCAGTCTGGATGTTACCGTTCGGCTGTTTAAACCTGCAAGAGCTGCCTGGCTGTCAGTTAGTATGTTTATCCTTTAATTGTCAGTCCTATGTTTGTTAATTCTGACACATTTTAGAATAGCATGAATATCTGCCTGCCTCTCCTAGTGATAAGGAGCATCTTGTTTTTCTCATTTCACTATACACCTCTGCTCCTGTCTCTTCCCCAGTCTGTGACCCGTCTTTGTACAATTTTCTCACTTGGTAAGAATCGGAGTTGGTAATTTGGTCCCCAAAGATGACGTCACGAAATTTCAAAAGGTAATTTGGTCCCTATGGCTGACAGGTATAAATTCCCTACAAGTAATTTCGTCCCCGCAATCAGGTATATGCTTTCGGTTCAAAGAAGACATAAAATCAAAAGATGAAAATAGTTTAAAGGTTTTAATTTCAACTCTATGGCATGAACATATAAATAATTTTTACACAAATGAGAATTTCAAAATGCAACACATTTAAATGAAATACATGTTAAAAAATGAGTTCTATCTATTTCAGAGTTTTTGTATTTTTCTATAAGGTTTTAAATAAATTTTTGACGATTTTTAATTTTAGGGTCTCTTACATAATGTTTCAAATGACAACTTTGCAAC
>CAJUYH010011329.1:0-11165 GCA_910591685.1 Galerucella tenella
AAGTCGCGGCAACGTTGCGGTGAGCGGTCTGCCGCTGACGCCATCAAGAATCCTCTAGAACCAATCAACCGGGCCCGAGCGATTGGGATAAATACGCACGGCGCGGCGACATTGCGCTTAGCTTAAAACTGAACGCTAACCAAGGTCCAGCGGTGAACAACAAAAAATTATATTATGGCAAGCAGTTGTAAGAAGGTGAAGACATACCACTTTCATTCGGAATGGGAAGAACAATACTTTTTTACAGAAGTTAAAGATAAAAATGTGTGTTTGTTATGTAATACTTCGGTATCCGTTGCTAAAAAAGGAAATATTGAGAGACATCATAAAACTGTACATTCTAATTTTGAAAAATCATTCCCACTACATTCTGCCGCCAGAAAGGAGAAACTGAAACAGTTAAAAAAGCAGTTAATTGGACAACAATCAATATTTTCAAGAACAGTTGACAAAAATAAGGCTGCAACTGAAGCATCCCAGGTAACCAGCTGACTAAACATCACGTCGTGGCGACGTCCTTATTTGGTGATATTTGGTTACAGACGTCATAGGTCAGTGTATAGACGTTGGTACGACGTCGATGTAATGACGTCATATCAACGACGTCGGTATAACGTCTGTTTTGTGACTTTAATAAAAAGTTATTTGGAAATAATAGTTTAAGTTAGAAATTTTAATACATACCCTTTCGAAACAAAGTTAGCCAAAGACGATTTGATTGGCCGTCCAGCACGGTGTGTTCACCGTATATAGTGTAACTATTGTTAATGTGATGACCCATATTTTTAATCCCTTTGAAGGAAAAAGCCGCCCAATAGCGTGCATAAAATTGTTTTATAAATTCGAATATTGTGAAATAATGCTTTTCAAATGTAATTCAAATTAATATGGTGGATTAAAATTAACCTGCATAAAATTTGTAGTAGAATTCAAGGTCATCACATTAACATTAGTTACACTATACCAGCCATAGAAATACATATTTTGCAAATTTCGAAACCATTTTTTCCCTACCACGGTATATATTTGATTTCAATAGGTACCTACTATATGCTGACTGATTTTTATCCTACATAATCTATTTTATTAGATAGTATCTACAATCGTGATAAATCCTCTACCTATACGTATATATATTACTTTGGAATTCAGAGTGACAGATTTGTTTAAATCTCCCGCTTCATTGTATTCATTCCTCGTAATTGGTGTTTTCGGTTATAGTTGACAAGTGCAGTGTTGCCAGACGTACGATAATTATCGTATTTGTACGATAAATGAGCTTAGGGTACGATCAATAATGGATAAAGTACAATAATTTCTGAATGTTGATTAATGAAAATATAATTATATGCATTGAACTACTGAATAGCCGACGGCGAATGCTGAACCTAAACCATATCATATTTCAAGTCGAAACAAGATACCACCTCCGACTCTCCGCACCGAATGAAAAACGTGCTGACAGTGTCAGCCTGGACACTTCTGGTCATAAAGTAAAATAGTTATTTGTGTACCAAGGCCGTAATGTTGATCTTTTTTGGCCGAATCTGAAATTTGCGGCCGAGGCGTAGCCGAGGCCAAGCAAATTTCAGGTGAGGCCAAAAATATCATACGGCCGAGGTGCACACAAAATTTTTTAAGCGAGTGTCTCATCTTCATAAATTTCAGCTGGATTGTCACTATCACTGTCACTCATTTTTCTTTTTAACTGTTTTTTATCACAGTATACACCGTAAATGTGGTTTTTATTATTTGTTAGTTATTTATTTTACATTTCATTTCACTGACAGAAACGGAAAGCTTGTAAATAAACAGCCTGGCAACGGAACCTTTCCTTTTGTTTTATGGGTAAATAATTCAAACATGCAAATTAAGTGTGTCTAGTAGGCCGCCTTCATAATTTGACAATCTTAATATCGGACGTGGAAATAACTCAAATAAGCAAATTAAATGTTTCTAGTAGGTTGCCCTCATAATGACTTTGTTTGCAAAAGCGGCCGTAAAGTAAAAAAGCGGCCGTAAAGTAAAAAAGCGGCCAAAAAAGATACACTTTAGGGACGTTAATAGATCCGTAAAACTTCATTTTTTGTGACACTCGCTTAAAAAATAATTTTATTTATTCTATTCTATTGGTATATATAAACAAGGCTATTATTTATTACTGTATGGTTTTGGTCATCTGGCAACACTGGACTACTGGACAAGTGAAAGTGAAGCGAGAAAAAGCGCGTGAATTTTGCAAGTTGTGGGTGTTTTGTTGGAGAGAAATTTGTGTTCATCTATGGTAAAAGAGTTATATCCGACGAATTAGAAAGAAAAGTAAGTATTCTAAGATTTATATTAAGAAATATAATATCAAACATCATAGAGCATGCTCATCCTCAATAAAATAGACAGAAATTAAAATATAATCACCTTTGAAAATGGCTATCTATACCTACCGGCTTGTTTATTATTAAGCAATGAGGGCTGGTAAAAACCAATTTTATTGCGTTTTTCTTGTTTTACAAGTAAACTAGATTGACGTTATTACAGTATATTATACAAAAAAAGTATATACTGAGTGATAAAAAAGATTGTACGGGATTTGCTCCGAGATTTCTTGAGATCATTATAAAAATAATTTGATTTTCATGGACCGTTTTCTACCTTAATAGATCCCTTTAGTACTTGAAAAAATGTAGAATTTTTGTTTAGTTGTACAATGTATATACATCTTGATTGTATTGACCAGTAAAGCATTTCAGTATGTCATCTATTTTATAGAGAGGTTCTGCTTCCACTAATTTGGACAGTTATCATATGGTATAACATTACAGTAAAATCTATTTTTTATTACATTTGTCCTAGGAATTATGTAGGTACCTGCTTAAAATTTCTCAGTAATAATTCCAACTTATGTAATTTGTAGGAATTGATTGAAAATAGGTATCCAATTCTAGTACCTAGGTATGTCAATTTATAAAATAATTGAGTTTGCTGACAATGGAGGGGTGGCTGTGGTTTTATCCAACTGGATGACTCCCAGAAAAACAGAAGTTTTCTGGCCACCTTATAAAGATCAATTATCTTTTCGCCGAGCTCTACAAAATCAGGAATCCACAGGAGATTCTTGGAAGCTCTACCAAGTTACCCGAGTGTTCAGTGAAACAGGTAGATCAAATATTAAATATAAATATCAAATATTAAATATTTCAGCTATTAATACCATGGTACTAGTACAGATTTTGAAAACTACTGAAATTTCTTGCACAAATAGTATAATGCATGAAAACGTTTCTAAAAAAGGGAGGGGCTTTAGTAAATCTTTTCTCATTGAAAAATATGTTTCTGTTTCCAATTATTTCAGACAGTTTGGAAGTGGCCTATAAAAAGGCAAAAAAAGCTGAAGAGACATCAAATTTGGAAAGCGATCAAGATGATGATATCCTTCCAAAAAAAAGGAAAATAAATTTACCAAAAAGGCAGATCTATTCCAGTGATGAAGAACAGCAGTCTGAGCATAAACGACCCCCGAGAATTTCACTGAAACAAAAATCGGGTATGTATTATAAGGTGGTTTGAAAGTATACTCCTAATGTCTGTAGGGTATTTTAATATAATATATTATTAATTAATTATTGTCTTATAGTTTGTACTCAGTACAATTTTTTTAAATTATTCAGTAAATCCCAAGACATTCTTGATTTTTTGAAAATTGAACTGTGTAAACAATTGATTTTTGATTAAATTTGCTTAACCCTGAACAGATTTTTAATTCTGAGAAGGGAAGCTATAATTTATCGCTCCTAATATTTACCTCTTTACAGTTGCCATTTGTTCAGCTCCAAATCAATCTGAACCAGTAACAAAAAATACCACACCTATAAACATACCATTATTGAGGCAGACAAATTATCAAACAGGTCAGTAGAAATTGGATTCTAGGATAAAAATTTATACATGCAACTTATAATATTTCTGTTT
Organism: Galerucella tenella; assembly: GCA_910591685.1. NCBI lineage: Eukaryota > Metazoa > Arthropoda > Insecta > Coleoptera > Chrysomelidae > Galerucella > Galerucella tenella. The sequence goes on from CAJUYH010011329.1 coordinate 3,967, forward strand.
CCATATTTACATACTATTGCATGAATATTTCACTTTATACTTATCAAATTATCTCAAGTTTCTATAATAATTAAGCGTTTTTTCATCCTTTTGGTAGTCAAAGACATTGTCTAAAGAAATAATTGGGAAATCAGTGATCAACTAAATGAATATCAAGCTGTTCCCAACAATTTTTTTCTAGTCTGACCAGTACATGCATTTATTGATTTAATCCTTATTAATTTTCTAGTACTTTTCCCGGAAGCACCTTCTAACACCCACTCTGAAGAACATAATATAGTTAGTAGCAAACCAGAAAAAGGTACATATATTTTACCGTTAATAGTAATTATGTACAAAAAATTATTTAATGAATATTTTACCTATTAAACACAATTCTGGTGACCAATTTTAAAATTCCATTTTTTTTAGATTCAGTCACATATCATCTAGCATCTTTAAAAGAACAAAATAAAGAAATATTGAGCATCTTGAAAAAAATACAGGGAAAAGTATTTGCAGCTGAGGAAGATAACAGCAATTTCTTTAATCTCCCAGTAACTAGCCTTGAAGACCTCCAAGCATTGGAGGATAGTTTGGACGATGAAAAGCTTAAAAAACTGGTAAGCACCCTTACGAAAAATAATTTATCAAGTTAGTAGTGTAATTATGTTAAGAAATCAAGCATTTTTCATTTTTTTGTAGACAACTTGTTGTACTAAATATGGAGGAGATGGAGCTACAAACAGAACAAACAGAATTTTGAAAGAATTAATTCCAGATAATGTAGCATGCTGCTACAGTTTCTATGGTAAAAGGGCTGACAAAAAATCCTTTTGCAACCTAAAATTGAGAAGAGTTATTGTAGGTAAGTTGCACATACATTGTATGGGGAATCATTTTCATTTATAGAGGGCTTCATTAACTAAGAAAATTATTGCATATCTTCTTTTGAAATTTGTCTAAAAGAATAGAACTGTCTAATTCGTATTTATTATACAAGGTTTGATAGACAAACAGCTTGTTGTGTTATCAAAAAATAACAAGTCCTCATTTTTGAATATAATGGTTACATAGACTTTTGTTGTTATTTTTGGTAGTTGAACTAAAAAGTTCATAATCACCCTTCAGACAACCCTATACACACATATATGTTTGAATAGATAACTACCTAATATTAATTTACATTAACTTCCTATTTTCACTGCTTCAAACAAATCTTAGTCATACATAAATGTTAATTAACTTTGCAGATGCTGTTAAAAAAATGTGCCCGCTAGCTACAGATTTTGAAGTTGAGGGCTGCATTAAAGTTTGGCTAAAACATGCTCCTCAGCGCCTCAAAACAAAAATGGCAAAGGAGAATAACAACGAACATGTTTGATTAGAAAAACAATATTTTTGTTTCGTGTGCATTTTTTGAGTTTTTTTTTTAAGATCTATAATGTCAGTTTGGGTTTAAATAATTTTATTTTGGTTCGTTTGAATAGAGATAAATTTGTTTCACAATAAAAAAAATGTTTGAAAAAAAAAAGTTAAAGGAAATTGTAGGTCCACGTCAGTTTTTTAGAAGAGTTTCTAGAGCTAGTAGAGACATCACAATCTCCAATAGTAACACATCTGATGCCAGTTGTAGCAATGATCATGAATCTCAAAGTTATGAAAATGCAAGCTTTGTAGTTAATGAAAACACCGTAACACAGCCGTTAAAAATACCGGACAAAACTATCATTGCACATGGTGATGATGAAAATCTTGAAGTGGCTGATCTAATGTCTTTTGAATTCACTGATAATGCAATTATCGATGCTGCCGATTCAGTAGCAACTAGTGAACCATTAGAGTCAACTTTGCAAGATAAATTAACTATGTGGACATTAGAAGAGAAAGTTTCGCATTCGGCAGTGACCAAGCTGTTGCATATATTACATACGTATCATCCTTCTCTTCCCTTAGATTGTAGGACACTTTTGAAAACCCCTCGTCAAATACCAGTTAAAGCTTTATCAGAGGGTGAGTATGTTCACTTTAGTTTAAAAAATACCCTGTATAAAATTTTGGAAAACAGCAATGAAACTATTCCAAATCCAATTAAAATATGTTTTAATGTGGATGGATTGCCATTGTTCCGTAGCTCTAATAAACAATTTTGGCCTATATTAGGTATTATAAAAGACGTTGAATGTGATCCTTTCGTTATTGGAATCTATTGTGGTGCACATAAACCAAGCCCTTTGGATTCTTTCCTTGAAGATTTTATATCTGACCTTCAAGAACTTTTAACTGTAGGAATAACACATAGTAATGTTCACTACGCTATTAAAATACACAGCTTTGTGTGTGATGCACCTGCGAAAGCATATTTAAAGTGCACTAAATCACACACAGGATATTCGTCTTGTGATAAATGCGTGGAATATGGTAATTACGTAGATGGTAGGGTGGTTCTAATTAGCACCAATTCTGCTAAACGAACCGACGCGTCGTTTTCTGCGATGCTAGATGAAAATCATCACATGGGCATTTCTCCTTTGTTACAGTTAAACATTGGACTTGTCTCATCATTTCCCATTGACTACATGCATTCAGTCTGCCTTGGAGTAACAAAGAAACTTTTGAACACTTGGGTAGGTGGTAACCTTAAAGTCCGTTTAGCCTCTAGATCTACTAAAGTATTGTCACAAAACATATTGTCGTTAAGGAATCATATTCCTAAAGAAATAAACCGAAAGCCTCGAGATTTATCTGAATTGCCTAGGTGGAAGGCAACAGAATTTCGTACCTTTCTTTTGTATTTAGGACCACTAGTTTTAAAGAATGTTTTAGATATTGCAATATATGAGCATTTTTTATTATTACATGCAGGAATTTTGATTATTTGTTCTCCAAAATTAATTAAAACAATAGGTACTCATGTAGCGAAAAATCTTCTGGACAATTTTGTATCCCATTGCAAAGAAATATATGGAAAACAATTTTATGTTTACAATGTTCATATTCTAAGTCATCTAAGCGATGATGCAGAAGCTTTCGGTCCAGTGGATTTATTCTCTGCTTTTCCATTTGAAAATTATTTAGCTCAAATTAAACGTTCTTTGAAATCCCCACATAGACCACTTCAACAGATTTACTGTCGCCTTATAGAATCCAATAAAAATATAAAAATTTATCCTTCAAACGCTACTTCTGAATTTGCACTACTTTACGAACATAATATAGGACCAGTTTTGAACAATGTGAAATTTTTTAAACAGTATACAAAAATTGAATTCAAAAATTACTTGTTAACTTCATACACTTACTCTTCTCAAAACAGCTACTTTTTAAGAAAGAATGGGATTGTTGTCCAAATTCAAAATATTGTTAATAATTGTGATAGTAATACTTTTTTTATTGTGAAACAATTTGAAACCTATTCGCCTCTATATAACTACCCCTGTAGTTCTAAGGATTTTAATATTTTTGTTGTGACGCAGCTTTCAGAAAATATGTCTATAATATCAGTGTCTGATATTGCTGCGAAGTGCATGGTTTTTCCAATGTTGGGAGACCAATCATCCTTTGCATCATTTCCATTACTTCATAGCTATTTTAATCCATAATGTACACTATTAGGGTAGGTTTAGTTAGTCACTATTATATCACAAATTCTGTAAGGCTAAGGGCGGTATTACATTATCGAAGATTTGATAAGAAATATTTGTTGAATAGTTTTTTAAATGTAATCCCTACATTTTATGAAATATTTTTATCAAATATCTTTGATAGTGTAATACCGCCCTATCCATGTAAATGCAAAAGTGGAGATGGTATGTAACTTTCTTATAAAAAGTCGACATTTATTCCTTCTGAACGTCAAAGGTTCGAAATATTAGCTTGTTTTAATCCTTAAATTTTTTTTCCAGTTCCTTTGTTTGCTTATTTACTTTTATACATATTCCGAATGCTAGTTTTTTATTTAATTGTGAATGATAATTCTATTTCACTGTTGGCTGGTAAAAATATCTTATGTAGGTATATATTTTGAATTTATTTAATTTAAAAAAAATTAGATTTTAGTTTATATTCTTTGAATAATGTACTGTTTTATTGTTAAGAGTAATAAAGATGTTTTTATTCACTATTTTTTCATTTAAATAACTGTGTATATAATGTCTTAATATGACGTCGTGGGGGACGTCACCCAAATGACGTCATGGGAACGTCACCAAATGACGTCAAAATCATGTGACTTTTTCACGTCGTGAGGGCGTCATAGGGACGTCACAAAATGACGTTATTACGTCTAAATAATGACGTCGTGTGGACGTCTTTTGGTTGCTTGGGATCGTACCGTGTGTCCCAGATAATTGCACAAAAAAAGAAACCATATGAAGATGGGGTAATGTTAAAACAGGCGTTTTTAGAAGCTGCTGATTCGTTATTTGCCAACTTTAGAAATAAAGACGAGATAGTTTCAGCTATAAAATCTATGCAACTTTCTGCTAATACAGTGATGAGACGTGTAGAAGTAATGAGCAATGATATTTTTTCACAGTTAAAAACTGACTTAGATAACTGTGTTTATTTTTCATTTCAACTGGATGAATCAACAGATGTCGTTGACACTGCCCAGATGGCCGTGTACGTCAGGATGGTTTTTAGTGATTTTACGATTAAAGAAGAACTTTTGAAGTTTATTCCACTAAAAGGACACACTACTGGACAAGAGTTGTATTCTCATTTGAAAAATATTATTTCTTCCGAGAAAATTCCAATATCGAAATTAGTAGGCTTGACAACCGATGGCGCTCCAGCTATGGTAGGCTGCGATAAGGGTCTGGTGGCGTTATGTCGTAAAGATGAAACATTTCCGCAATTTCTCTGTTACCACTGCATTATCCATCAGCAATCATTATGTGGAAATTTCCTGAAACTAAACAACGTTATGAAGCTGGTAGTAAAAATTGTGAACAAGATTAGAGCTCCTCCTACTCCTTCATTCTGAAGTTCGATGGTTAAGTAGAGGACGGGTGCTGAAACGTTTTAATGATGTGCTACCTGGCATAGTTCAATTTTTCAAACAACGCGATGAACCGACTCCGGAACTAGAAAATTCAATCTGGCTTAGAGATTTTGGTTTTCTCGTGGACATTACAGAGAAATTAAACGAACTAAATTTGCAGCTTCAGGGGAGAGACAAAGAACTAGCGGAAATGATTTCTGATATAAAAGCATTTATCAAAAAGCTGGAGTTTTGGGAACAAAACCTAATTAACAGCGATGCCAAGCATTTTCCTATTCTTTTAGAAAAAATATCTCAAAATCCATTAGAACCCTATGACAGCAAATATCATGTAGAAATAGTTTCTACCCTGAAAAATAACTTCAAAAATCGTTTCAAGGATTTCAACGAAATGGCTTTAATAGCGCAGTTTGTTGTTTCACCCTTTATGAAAATTGATATCCAACAGTTTGCAATTTGTGTTATGCAAAACTTTGGCGAAGACATCGCTGCAACAGAAATGGAAGTGATTGAGTTTCAAAATGATTTAGCCTTAAAATCGTTAGTCTCAAGTACCAAATGTATCTGGCCTATTGTAAGTAAAGACAAATATCCAGGTCTATGCCGTGTTGCCTTGAAAGTGAAAGCATTATTCAGTTCAACCTATTTGTGTGAATCTTCTTTTTCCAATATGAAGTATATTAAAAACAAATATCGCAATCGACTTACAGATGAACATTTGGATAATTGTATTCGAATGGCTGTATCAAATTATACTGCGATTATTAAAAAAATTATCGATGAGTCTGAGTGTCAGCCTTCTCATTGAACATGCTTTTTTTAATGTATATATATGTTCATGATAGTGCCAAAGATTACAGAAATAGTGCGTTACTTTTTTGTTGTTATTATTAAATATTTCTAAATCTCACGTGACATGCCGTTGTGGCTGGATAAAAGTTTGTCTTTATTTTTCAAACACCCTCGTTTGGTAGGTAGGAATGTAGCTATGATTAAGTACGTAGGTACTAGTAATATTAGATATTTTGTTATTATTTTATTATTAGTACTATGTATTACCAGTTGAATAGTAAAATAAATACATATAATGATAAATTAATTTTGTTGCTATAACTTTATGAAATAGGCATAGTGCATGAACCTTTCTACGATTCTTCATATTCAGCCAGTTTGCCATTTTCAGGGTGTGATGTTTTACCAAATTTTCCAATTCCATAGGTGAGTCTTAGACAAGAGTTTTGCAGTTTTTGTTATCTTCTGTGTTCGACACTATTAGGGCTGGGACCATAGACATAGTCACAATAATTCGCTAGCGACAGAACTAATGCTCCACTAGGTCATGGTTAAAAGGGTGGGTAAAAGAACAATCCATAAAAATCTGGAAGAGTACGCCCAAGCAAACACATGGGAAGAAATTCATGAAAGAACCATCAGAAAAAGTAGCAAAAGAACTGCTCTCAATGAGCAGGAACAAACTACGCACCATAACGGGGCTTCTTACGGGACACTTTCCCACAAAGGAGCACCTGAACAAAATAGGGCTGTATAACGGAGACCTCACATGCAGGATATGCGAAAAGAACATTGAAACAGCTCTGCACATATTATGCAACTATGAGACGCTGGACCACAGGAGGCAAAAACTAAATGGAAGACTCCAAATGACTCCACAAGACTTCTACAACCAACCAGTAAAGAACCTGTATGAGCTAATACCGGGAACGGATTGGTTGAATAGGTTCTAGTCACAATAAGCCCAGGAGGCTGAGGTGGTCCCGGCGAAGGGACGGCTCCTTTAAAAAATATATATACATGGTTATAACCATCCCAGCAGTAGGGTGCAAAACGAAAAACGATGATTAAAAATACTTTTTTCTGCAAACGTCAAAAAAAGTAGACATTATTAACCGTCAATTCATGATGTTGAAGAATAATTTCACAGACGCCACTTTTTTGTACGGCCGTGAGCGGACAAAAAAGTACTTTTCGTGCAACCGGACGCAAAACAAGCATTTTGCAGACGCAACAGAGGCCGCAAAATGATATTTTGCGGCCGTTACCCAGAGTGACGGCCGACAAAAATTTTTACGGCCGTTCCCATAGTGACTGCCGGCAAACTGAACGCCACTACAGCATTTGACATTTCTGAAATATGACAATAACGATGTATTTCGAACCAAAAACTAACTGTCTTTTCTAAAGAGACATAATGTTT
>CAJUYH010011330.1:0-11165 GCA_910591685.1 Galerucella tenella
GATAATAATGATGATGTTAATGTTGATTTTTAACTAAATGTTTTTTTTTTCGCTAGTTACAACAACGTTTCCACCTATTAATTGAGTGAATATAAATTGAACCTTGAGAGAATTTTTGCAAAATTTTGAACGAATCCAATCACACTCTTTTGCTAAGTGCAAATAAAATATTCAACATAGGTACTGCATTTAAAAACAATAATAATAAATTAAGATCAGATCAGCTGGCTCAGTGAGTGCCAAAAAAATTTGGGAATCAAATAAAGATCAGATGGTTTTTGGAATTTACTATGTGATTTCTATTTTTATGTATTTATAATAGAATTTTTTTCTTAAATCGATTGACATTACAATATGTATGACTCTCATGAAAACCAATACTTTTAAGTACTGTGTTTATCTCAAATCTGGCTTTTGTAAATGCAGGGTATTTGATTTGACATTTAATAAATATGAATCTATATTTTTGTGTATTACGATAATAGCTGATGGCTCCTCAGATATCATATTTGATAATATCTATAATTTAAAAAAAAAGATATTTTTTTAAGGGTAATTTGAATTATAGACATCTATTTATTTGATGATTTTGTACATTACATTTCTTTACCCACTGCTAATAAAAATGTATCGTTCAATTGAATGGGGTTAACCTTCAACTGGATTTGGCCATCGTTTAGTCTAGTGCTTTATCAGAGTTACAAATAAAAATTCATAACATCGGAAACGATTTCTCGAATTCTATAAAAGCTGTGAACTGACAAAGTAAAATATCCAAGAAAAGCTATTTTTGCTTTACCTTGAATGAGGTGAAGCAATGTTCCCGAAAGTCTATTTTTATTTTAGATTCAACTTTCATCTAATTACGAAGTACCCAATGAACGTAACATTATTTTTACGTAAACCGGAAATTTCCCGACATTAGTAAATTTATGAAAATTTGAATTTGTAAAATCAACAAAACTTCCGTTTTTACAGGGTTCTAGTGGCGCCAATAGCTCAAATGTCACCCGATCAACTTTTTGGATCAAGTAGATCGCTAACAGGAGGCAGGGAAGTAGCAAGCTTTCCTTTATCAAGAACGCCCACACCACCCCCGAGTGCCAATTTTGACAGGTAATTTACAAACTGTAACGTTTATACCATTATATGCGATAATTATCTGGTTGTTACAAGATTATTGCATTCCAATGCTCTATGTACTTTCTGAAACAAACCATAGTTTCACCAGCTGTATCTGTATTTGTATCTGTATTTGTATCCGTGTTTGTATCTGTATTTGTATCTGTATATCAAAAAAATATTCAATGTATTCTTATCTTTTTAGCAGTACTCCAAATCTAGTCCAAGTCCCAGACGAACAGAACCTGGTGGGAACGCATTTCGAACAAGTACCAGTACATAGAAATGGTCCAAGAAAATCTGTATCGATAGTATTACCAACAGAAGAAAAAGGATGACCCACGGATCTTTAGCAAATATGCTAAAATGATAAATAATATATTTTTTTCTGAACCAGCAGACTTTATAAGTTGTACGTGTAGGTTCAAATATACGCTTTTTTCGTATATATCTCATATCACTCTAAATATTGAGCTCGTTGAAACAAAGCTAAACGAGTAAGAAAACCATTGTTCATTGAATAATCATTTAAATTATACAAAATGATTCAGTTTCCAAATTCTTTGAATAATCAACAAACTGTTTCATGTTGTTTTTTGGAATTTCAACAATTTTCCATCAACAAGTTGTTAGATAGAACATTTCACCATGTTCTATGAGTTAGGTAACAAGTCTAGTCTTGAAGCTTTTCAAGAAATGGCAGATTAATTTCAAGCAGTTTTAATTTCGAGATTGCCAAAGAAGCAGCGAGAAAATTTTCCAATTAAAATAGAACGAATTGAAAGTAGTTTGATCCAATAAGGAAGCTGTTGAAGAAGCCGTAGAAGAAGGAATAAATTGGAATGCAGATGATAAAATTTGCCTCCTATTTTATAACATTTAATTCATTCAATCCCAAGCTCTGCATCTTCACCATTAAGAAGAAATGAGGTGTCCAAAGATAATCGAAAACATCGTACTTTGTAATTGAAATGTATTAAAATTATCATGTATACAAATAAAAACCAGACTGTCAAAAAATTTCCAGTATAATTCGCTGTTGGGTATCCACGAGGAAAAAATTTCCACCAAAATTCATCATTACTATGGTGATCTGTAAAAAAAACATTTTGGTGTGGAATTTTCCGGATATTTTAGGAGAGGATTATCCTCCCTTCCTCTCTCTGAGAAACTGTCTACGAAACAGTCTTATGGATACTTCCATGTTGCGGTGTATCGTATAGTGGTGCGATCTAGCGGCGCGTGCCAATAATAAGTATAGTTTATTTACGATAAAAAGACGATGACGTTGCAAAACAAAATATTGTGATGTTGCCAAGCTGTAGTTTTTTTTCTCCTAAATAGCTTGACAAAGATGTTACCATCTCTTGACATTTACTGTTCAGCTGATTCGGCATTTTATTAACTACACACTGCAGATTTGCCTACATAATTAGTTATGAAAATAACTCTTTTTTTAATCTTAAAGGAACAATGAATTTAAAAGTACCAAAAAAACTTGTAAATATTAGACGATGATCGAATGTCAATAAACGTCAAAACAAACTGGGGAATTTTACCAGTTGATCTGACAACTTCTTGAAGTTTTACCAACCCGTTAGTTGTGAATTGCCCCTAAAAATGACATCATTTTCTTTTTATCGTGAAAATCCTATATGCTAAATCACAGATCTAAAATTTACTAGTACTAAACAGGGTATATCCAATTGGAATATATCGTTGAAACAATTTCAAATGGAAACAATAAATTCCTTAGATGGTTTTCTGATTTAAAAGCAACTTACACGCGTATATTTTATTCTGCATTGTTTTTAACAACAAACTCAACTATTGCAATGAATTAAAAAGAAACTCAAAATACTTGCGACAAAAGACGTAGGCTAGTTATACGTGTTAGACGCAATTTTTTATATTTAATTATAGAGCTACTTAGCTTCGTTATATATATAGATATTGCAATTCGTAGAAATGGTAACAAAAAACATAATTTTTTTATTGGTGAACCATTTTACCTATTTAAAGCACGCCTCAGCGTGTTTAAATTGAACTTTAAAACACGCGCGTGTTTTAAAGTTACCGTGGCAACATCAACAACTCGAAAAACGAAGTCTAAATCATGTCTAAATGACAATTTTATTATTATTGATCTGACAGGAGTAGTTTGTAACCTCAAAACTTTTATTCGAACAACAATATTTCGATTTTTCAAATCTTAGGAAATGGTATTTGGATTTGAATTAATACTATTGACATTCACAGAACTCAATAAGGTTGAACTTCCATCAAAATACAAATTAGTTTATGCTTTTCTCATTTCCATGACAACGCAACATCATATACATCACGAATTCAACCATGGACATTTAGTTCTTATTTCCATCTATGATTTCCATTTCTTGTTGTTGTTGTAGTAGTTATAGACCAGTATTTATAATTTCAAAGTGCACCAATAAAAAAAATAGCGTAAAGTATTCGTGGATAACTGGTCTTTAAAACACTTGCTCTATTTCGAGCAATAAGACCTTAATATCCACTTATACTTTAATATACTAGTGTGTTTTGGATTTTTTTACGTTACGAAGATTGCAAGTGATTTGACGGGTTAAATGTTAATAACGAAAATATAATAGTTTGTCTTTTTGGCATTCAACCTTGTATTTATATCACAATTTATTATGCAATGCGTGTCTGAATTATATAAACAAAAATAGCAAACACATATCATGTTTAAAAAATAATTAAACAAATAAATAAATTACATAGTTTTCATTTCAAACATACAAATTCACGCGCCATTTGTAAAGGCTGCTCTCATTGGTGTAATGCAGTATGACGTACTAGACCCTATTCGCCTATCGACCTCAAGCAGCCAATCATATAAGTTCTATAATAGTAAATCCGTATACCTGTGGATCTGTGCGAGACAGATAATGCGAGGGGTTAGTACGTCACTTGTTTGGGACATTTTTCAATTTTGAATCAATATGTTGCTTTCAAAACACTAGGAAATTTATTTAATACGATTTTGACATATGATATTGTCTGCACGGTGAACCAACATCATTATTCATTGATTGAAATATATATGAAATGATTTCATCTCTTAGAGGTGTTCCACATTATTGGCGACTACTGTAAATGAAGCTGGGCTACTATTTTGTTTCTATAAATTATGCACACACTGTGGTGTTATTTATTAATATAAAACTACATGTACCACCTTTTTTTTATTATTTAAAATGTCATTATAATAATGATAGAGACGTAGGTTATTGATAAAGTTATTGTATTCAGTGATATCGATTATATTTATTTTTTTTCCAAGATGTACAAAGTACCTATATAGTTTTACGCGAGATTAAAAGATTTTCGGGACATGCCTTCTTTAATTGGTTTGAGATAATAATTGAGATTTTTCGCTGTTTGTTACTCAATAAAGAATGTTAAATTTTTTGTATTATTCAACAGTCTTTCCATTAAAGTGTCTAGGCAATCATTTTTATTCGAACAAAAACCCGCGGCTGGGCGCTTTTTGTTGCTTCCTAAGATATGCAACACCCTATACGAAAAAAGCGTTACTTAATTATGGGATCAAAAAGAATTTAACGCTTGTTTGTTGGGTAAACGCAAAAAGACTGATTTAATTTGATAATTTATCAAACTAAACATATCAAGTGGACCATTGAGCGAAAAAGGCATTTCCCTGTCTTACATTATACGTACTTATTTTATTAAAATAATATTTAGATCAATGTAATCGTAGTTTTGCAATAATGTGCATGTTATCTTTTTGTTTTTCCGTCCTTCTGTGCCAAAATTGCAATTTATTTTAAAAAGCAATTTTATTTCCAAAATAAAAAGCATGGCACAAAATAATCAAAATTAAGATGATTCTATAACTAAATAATATCTAATAATAGTGATTTGTAGTTTTCAACCAAATGCCAAATATCTCGAATATTTCTGATAAAATTCTTTGTATCTGTACACCAATGTTGGTTTTTGTTATCTACAAATCACATCTGTACTATCCTTTTTTTCGAGCCACTCGGTGAAGGTACGACCCTCCTTTTTGTGTGGTTGTATTAACGACATATACATCAAAAAAATGTGTACTTGTGTACATGAATCATGTTTCATAAGAACTCACTTAGTATTTCACTTTTTTTAAACTATATTCCTAAGCCATACGTGATTTTTCATTATATTTTATAAAAAACAAAGGTCTTGTATTTTATTATTTTGTCGAAATATTTTTATTGCTTTTCTACTTCATATTATCTTTTTTCCATCTATATTATATCCTTATTATGTTTAACATATCAATAAATTTAATATTGTACATAGCATCACCGCATTTCGGACTCCAAACAAATCTTATTAAGTCTACCCCCAAAGTTCACGCACTTAGAGAACAGTGCAAGCACGTCATCAATCTACGTGCTAGTCTCCACCCCTATTAAACCTATTGAACCTAGCTACCATACTATTTGAATGGACCATTGACAGGTTGGCCATATTGTGCTGGGTTCCCTGATCAGTTGGAGTTGAAGTTAGTGTGTTTTGATATATGTTGTGTAAGTCAGTTGGTTGACTTCACAAATAACACAGGGCACAATTAGACAACAGAGGAATTGTGTGATCCAAGAACAACAGATTCAAATGCACAAAGAGTCACCTCGCTTGATTAAGAAAGCTGGAAATCGAAAAAAGGATACCTCATCTCTTGCTACCCTTACATCACAACACTACAAAAGGATGGCATTTTAGATAATTTCAGGAACTAATTAATAATTAAAGTATATCATCCGATTTACCAATAATCAATAAAAACTAAATAAAATAATACATGAGGACCCAGAACAATATGGTCCACCTGTCAAAGTCAGGTGTTCTGGAACGGTCTATTCTCTAATTTTGTTAACACTGCTTGGGTACAAGAATTATTAAGGTACGTTTACATTCTATAAACTAGAAAACTTCTTAATTAATATGGAATAAATGTCAGAGGCAAAGGTACCAATAATTGTATAACCTAATTTCACTCCAACATTATTTATATAGCACTTGTCGCTTGAAAATGAATAAAATTTGTTAGGGGTCCTTTAGAATGGAAATATAAGATATGACGTACGTGATATGTATTAGAGTTTATATGTTGAGGCTGATTAAGTATTAAGATATGTTAGGTTAAGTCGTTTTTACCCAACTGAACAGATATTGGAAAGTAAGTACTACGATATTGTAATAGCTCTTTCACTTGCTCATATAAACATACAAGTAATTGAATTGTTCTTTATTGTATTCAATATATAATTTTAGATTATATACTTGGTTGTTTCATTTGCCCTGATATGGTTTTAAATGAAACTAACTGTTTTTAAATGACTCCACAATATATTTGTAAAAATAGGTAAATTGCAAGTAAATTGACAATTGTTTCGATATAAATATCATCATCAGAATGACAGAAGTTACTTTTGACATGATGTATACTTGATATATATTTGGCTAGTCCAAATAGTGCCCTATCTATTGATTGACTTAATATATATGAATAGAAAAAAGAAGAAGATTTTACAAATAGTAGCTTTGATATTATTAGCCCTATGGGGATATTCTGGATATCTTTGTCCCATTTAAGATCAGTATAACTGTGCAATGATATAGGAAACCAGGAAAACTATATCTGCTGATCTTTACAATTATTACTTAAGAAGACAGTTTAATAATGGAGAACTTCCTAGATTCAGCTGTTCATTGAGGACTTCATATTGTGGGTCTGTTAAGTGTCTTCTAATTTCTAATTCTTCGAGGAAGTCCAGTTCTTGCTTCTTATCACAAACATGTAGTATTTCTGGTTCTGTGTTAGGTGTTACTGAATGTTTAGTGTCAAGTAGGTGTTTTGCATAATGTGATTTATCTGGTTGTTTTAATCTGTATGCTCGTAAGTGTTCATTGTACCTAATTTCAAAATTACGACTGGTTTGACCAAGATAGACAGCATTACAATCCGGACATTTAAGTTTGTATATCCCAGATTTTCTTAATGGGGTTATTTTTGTTTTTACATTTAGCAAATTTCTACCTACATTGTTTTCTGTTTTAAAAGAAATTGTTGTATTTGTTGCTGAAGATATTATCTTTGAAATATTATTGGAAATATTACCAGCATAAGTGATGGTTTTGTAATTTGTTACTTCTTCAGTTTGTTTAGGAAATATTAGTTGTAACGCCATCTTTTTCTCTTTTTTATTAAGTAATTTATTTATTAAATGTAAAGGATAACCATTGGATGTGGCTATTTGTTTAATTGTATTAATTTCTCTATCAAAATTAAATTTGTTCATAGGAACCGAAAATGCTCTATGAATCATCGAATTGTATGCTGCTAGTTTATGTGACATGGGGTGGTTGGAATCATATGGTATAGTCACATCAGTATGTGTTGGTTTTCTGTAAATTGAAAAGTCCAGTACATTATTGACTTTTTGAATTTTTAAATCAAGAAAATTAATTGAGTTATTTTCTTCAACTTCTAGTGTGAATTTAATTTTTGGGTGTAAATTATTAATATAATTGAAAAACATATTTAATTGTCGTTCACTACCTACAAAACACGCTAATATGTCATCTACATACCTATACCAAAATAAAATATTTTTTGAAATATTACATTCAAAGATATTTCTTTCCAAACTGTCCATAAAAATGTTTGCCAAAATTGGTGATATAGGGCTTCCCATTGGTAAACCTTCATTTTGAATATATACCTTACTATCAAAAGTGAAATAGTTCTGATTAATACAAACGTCAAATAAATTAAGTATGTCTGATATTATTCCCGGATGGATGTTTTTATCCTCTAGCAACTTTCTTACATCCAATCATTAAACTAATAACATAACTTGAGTTAGTGGCATTAGCACAGCACAGGCACTTGAACTAAGTCTTTGTACCACTTCTACTACCATTCCAAGGTTCCTGTCTTATATATAGGCTAATAGTTAGGAATAGGTGGAATTTTCAGATCGCCCTATCTCGAGAACTTATTTGAGGGAGCTTCCTCACAAGTTTGAAGCAACAGGTAGTGTCAAGATGCCAAACGATCTGGTCGACCAGCATTTAATGATGATAAAAAAATTGATATAGTTGCTGAAATGGTAGTAAGCCCTACTTTCTCTTCAACTAAAGTTGCGTCTATCTGTGAAGTAAGTAAAAGTACAGTACAGAGAGTGTTGGCTAAAAATAAATTTCATCCATACAAGTTAAAAATGGTGCACCACCTTTCGGATGACGACCCCGACAGAAGACTCGAATTCTGTGAATATAGAAGACTCGAATTCTGTGAATATATGACAAATAAAATTAGTCAAAACCCACATTACACAAAAACAATTTGTTTTAGTGACGAAAGTACTTTTTGCCTCAATGGAAATGTGAATACAGAAAATTTAAGGTATTGGAGTGACACAAATCCTCACACCTTTCGTGAACAACACACTCAATTTCCAGAAAAAGTCAATGTTTGGGCAGGTATTTTGGAAAACCACATAGTTGGTCTTGTCTTTCTAAATTTAAATTTAAGCGGTGAAGTGTATCTGGAGATGTTACAAAATGCAATTGAGCCGTTAATTCTTGAAATTCTGGAAGATAATCCAGATGAATTCGGCCATCTGGAATAACATTTTAACAAGATGGTGCTTCTGCACATTATTATGGTGCAATAAGACGTTACCTGGATGAAGAATATCGAGGTAGATGGATCGGCCGGCGAGGTCCTATAGAATAGCCACCTCGGTCACCAGATCTGACACCATTTTTTTTTCTAAGGGGGTACTTGAAAAACCAAGGTTTATACTACGGCATTAGTTAACATTGGCGTTTTGATAGAAAGAATTATTGAAGAATGCAATGCAATTTCAGCTGACACATTCGAACGAGTACGACAAGAGTTTACTAATAGGATGTATTACTGTCAGGAAGTAGACGGAGCACATTTCGAACACTTGCTATAAGAATCCATTGTTGATATTTGATCAATTAAATTTAAAAAAATTATTTCAATAATTTTGGTATTCATTTAATTTATCGTCAAAATTAGTTTAAACCCAAACAAAATTAATATGGCTATGCCTTTCAAACGAGACATCACTTGCCATAAGGTCTTATTTAAAATCATTGGCCAGAGTGGTACTGTGACGTCATCTTTTACTATTACGCCACCTGTTACCATTCGTAGAGAAGTTTACAACACTTTATTTTCACCCTCCAAATTTTATCAATGTAAGTGTAGCCGTTCAAAAGATACGAGGGGGTAGGGGACTTTTGAATAGCACTGTATAAAACAAATGATGCAACAATAATAATTTCAGAACTGATCAGAACTTGCTGCTTACGTATGAATGGTATTATGGGATTATTAACATCACTGCTGTCAAAAAATGCTCTTTTTTCATGACGAGTCAAGTTTTAAAATTGACACACTGTATAAAAAAAAGTTGATATTTTTTTCCTTTATTATTACTTGTACAGTGTTTTAAATTACCAGTTTCTATAATTTTATCAATTAAACAAAATCCCTAAACGTTCAGAGCTGGTTGCTATCTGCTTAAACCCCTAAACAATTTTGTTGCTGTAAATTCGCATTAACCCTACTTTTACAAATTTCTATATAATTTATTTCCCTACGATTCATAAATAAAAGTACAGTGCATTTGTTGCACTCTTTGATAAATTATCCAGTTTTTATGTTGGAATAATATAATTCAACCTTGAAAGCCATGCAATTCCTGTTTTCTTTGATCTATTGTTATTTTTATTTAAACAATAGGTATGTTAACAAAGATTAAAATGTAGATGCAATTATTATTCTCTTCTATCTATTTGTATTTAATTTAAATTAAAGCTTTAGTTAGGGTGAGGATATATGTGAGCCTTTCTCGGCTCTCGCTTAGTTCCACAATTTCGTCCTAATTTAGTAAGTGAGAGATGCAAATAATGGAAAAATAATATTCCGGATGTGAATACTGGTACTCACTCCTACGAGATACGTTACCACACCGAATTATTTTTTTCTTAACATCGATAGAGCTAAATTAAGTGGTGAAGTTATATTGGCACTTGAGGCACCCTGCTCGCCCACCCCTAAAGCAGGCACGGTGTGGCACAGAGATCGATTATCAATACTTTAAATAAAAGATTATAATAGACATAACTATTATAAAGTATACGCAAAATTAATCAGCTTAATTTTTTGGCTGACAACTTCCTGCTAAAAAAATCTAGGTAGGACTATTAGGTATGTCTTAAATTATCAAAATTTTATCGGAAAACATTTGTATGTAACTATAAAAATACATTGTTTTGTTGACTAGACTAACAATATAAATAATGAATAAATGTGGGTCGTAAAGTTTCACTCTCTGCTTTCACTATTTGTAGTGGTTACCTTGGCCATCATATTGCAGTACCTTTTCAGTGCTTATGTTAAAATCATCTTGAATTACTTACTTATTGAATATGGCAGCAAACATAAAAAATATAGGAGGGCAAAAGATACCCGCGATAGGGTTGGGTACTTGGATGGTGAGTAGATTTTCAATATATTGATTGAGTGAATGTTTTAAAATAATAATAATTAGCTACTGTGAACAATGCGATTTTTGCTTTCTATTTTAAACCTTTCCTATTCTCGCGTACTGGAAATATTCTATTTAATTTATTTTGATATTTTGTCACTGTTAGTACCATATTTAATGCCTGCAGGAAGCTTAAAAACGGTGGTGCAAATATATCTATGTCCTCTATCATAAGCCTTTTTTCTTATTTCAAGAATACCAATGTTTACGTAACCACCGAAAGGGGGTAAGAGCTTTGACATGGGGAAAGGAGGGATAATTGTAGTAAATCTGCTTACGTAATATTTATCGGCCCCTTATCAGCAAAAGTTACTATATTACCTAACAAGTGAAATTATATACTGTTTTAGTCACAAAGAAAAAAAACAATGAAAATAAATTACCCATAATTTTGCATGAGAA
>CAJUYH010011331.1:0-11164 GCA_910591685.1 Galerucella tenella
GAAAATCACACACTGGCCGTAGAGCAGGAAAGTGGCAGCATGGAGATAAACCGGACGATATTTTACACACTTGGCATATTGACCACGCCGGCCCTTTAGTTAAGTCAAATGGGGCCACCCAAATTTTAGTAGTAATCGATGCATTTTCAAAACTTTGTCGATTAATGCCAATACCAAAGAAAACATCAGAAGACTCCATAACAGCGTTAATATCAATTTTCGACGAATTAGGAACACCGAAAAGAATAATTGCTGACAGAGCAGCTGCATTTACCTCGATCACGTTTAAAAACTTCTTAAGTATGCAAAATGTGAAACTTCATCATATTGCTACGGGAGTTCTAAGAGGTAACGGTCAAGTCGAACGTCTGATGCGCACAGTATTCAATTTAATGAGAGCCACCCTGACTGCCGAAAAAGAAAAAGAATGGACTATTGCACTTCCCGCTATAGAAGATAATATAAATTCTACGATTCACTCAATAACGGGTCATGCACCTAAAGTGTTACATCATGGCACAAATCCAAGGTTATTGGCTACTCAGCAATTCTTAGGAGACGCGCCACCCAACGATAATTTTGTCGATCCCGACAAGGCCGTCAGAGAAGCACAAGTACGATTAAAAAATAGTGAGAATAAGCTGGCTCAGCAATTTAATGCTTCACGTTGTCGAGCGAGCTTGTTTACAGTTGGGGACCTTGTCGCTGTAGAAGATTCTCAGCTGGCCGGCGGAGGAAAGTTGAAACCAAAATATAGAGGGCCATATACTGTAAGTGCGGTACTACCGAATGAAAGATATGCGCTGCATAAGCAAGGACGGCGAACCACCGTAGCCGCACATGAACAGCTACGTTTGTGGCCTTCAAATAAATAATAAAATGTGAATAACGCTTCGGTTACACATTGCTTTTTCGTTATGATTGATAAGTCAGTGCTTTTTGAAAGAAAGAAATGTTTACCCTACAAACAATATTTTTTTTTTAGATTTTATGCGAATGGTGATACTATTCAAGTTGATAATTATGATTTGTTATAATATGATTGTAAAAAAATATTGAAATACTGGCAAACCCACATTAAAAAAAAAAAATAAAAAAAAATAATAATAATAAAATGATAAAATAAAATGTGTTTGATAAATACACTAGTAAACAAACACACTTTCAATAGGTTGTAAAAATATTTTAGTTCATCTAAAATACCTGAATAAAATAATAATGGCAATCCCATTATATCTGATAAATAAGAAAAATGGCAATCCCAAAAACGATTAACACCAATAATGGCAATCCCATTATATACAGAAAAAAAAAGAGAGAGAAATAACAAAGCCAAAACAAACAAACAGTACCAAGAAGGTACGTGGTAATAATATTTCTCAGAATACCTGGAATATTTATTTTGATAGTAGCCATGGCAATCCCATCATTGAATCATGAAATAGACTAGTAATAATAGCATTATCTTGAAACACTTATGTGAAAATTTTTGTTGTTGTGTGTTGTCTGTTTTCTAAAATTTCAGAAATGGTGCGAGGACGCCCCATGATCAGAATGGCCGTGTTAGAAAAGAAGTATTATTTCTGCTTATGTCAGGAAGACCGACCAGCGCGGACAAAGCGAATAACAGGTTGCCGTCGCGCATATGTGCGCAACGGGCCACGGGCATATCTACGTCCAGACGTGGTCCAGGCAGTCGTCGATAAGAGCGAGAGAGAACGGTTTAAATGTAAAGTACTAACTCAATAAAGGGT
Organism: Galerucella tenella; assembly: GCA_910591685.1. NCBI lineage: Eukaryota > Metazoa > Arthropoda > Insecta > Coleoptera > Chrysomelidae > Galerucella > Galerucella tenella. The sequence goes on from CAJUYH010011331.1 coordinate 1,755, forward strand.
AATTGGTGAGAATATCGGGTTGTGCCTTATTTCACCCTTACCGATCTAACATATATATAAAAACATTTCATAAAAAATTGACTAACCCAGCCAGTTACAGTTAAAAACATCATCTACTGAGTAAAACGCCAGACTCTCAAGTGCATGCCCTACAGTATACTTTAACTTTTTATAGTTTAACCTTGTCCATTCAATTGGTATAGAGTTGTAAATTTTACAATAAATAAAATCCGTTTGTTTAGAGGTAGTTATATGATTTACTTTGGGTAATCTAATAATATCCTTACTCCTAGTGTTATAGTTATGAATATTTGATCCTGTGTTATATTTATGTTTATTTTTATGCATATATAAAACAGCTTCCAAAATAAAGAGGCATGGTACAGTCAATATTCTTAATGATATAAACAATGGTTTTGCATGTTCTCTGAAGCCTACTCCCACCATATCACGTATAATTTTCTTTTGCTGTATTTTGCCACATTATTTGAACCCCATAAAAGAATTCCATATTGAATGTGAGACTGTACTAATCCAAAATAAGCAATCCTAAGCACTTCTTTTGATACAACAGCTTTAATTTTTCTCAATGCAAAACGTCCACTTGACAATTTCTTATTTAGCTCGTTTACATGCAGCTTCCAATTTAGATTGTTGTCGATAGTGAAACCTAGCATTTTCACACTATTTTCACCTTCATGTCTCTCATTTCTTTTTACAAAATTTATAACTTTTGTTTTATTTTTATTGAGAGAGAGGACATTAGCATCAAAATACCCTTCAAATTTATTTTGTAGTTCAGCTGTTGCTGCATCCAGCTGATTATAATCTGCATTTTTAATTAAGAATGTAGTATCATCTGCATATAAAAATGTTTCAGCAATATCAACATATTCTGGTAAATCATTCACATATACAACAAACAGTAAAGGTCCTAATACCGATCCTTGTGGCACAACATGTTCAACTAACTGTATATCCGATTTAATATTATTATGTATTATAAACTGTCTTTTATCAGTTAAGAATGAACTTAGCAAATTAAGAACTGTTCCTCTTATTCCATACTTAAATAATTTGTTTAGTAATATTTGATGTGATATACAATCAAATGCCTTAGAAAAGTTTCGCCTATCCCCTCCAACGGTCGACACACAGCGAATAAAAGCCTTAGGGCACCGCTTTCTTTTAGACGACGACGGAACAGTGAAAATGAATTTAAATTGAGAGGAAACTAAGGTGGTGGAAAAGGTGGGAACACCTTGTGGACTTTGAAATAGTGAAAATATATTATAATAATTATAAACTTACGTTAACCAGGACACGATTCCCTGCAGCTCTTACAGCCGGGTGGATAGGAAATGAAAAAAAGAAGTCTAAAATATTAACTTCAATTTGCCAAACCTTCATGGAAGAAAAAGAAAAACATATGGTAGGTACTTGGTTTTCCTCAGGAAGGGTGGACAGTCAAGCAGAAATGTACTAGCAACTGGTTTGGTAGATTTGGATAAAGATGTCTGTGAGATGTACTACCAGCTGGCTCGGTATGTGAAGATAAAGATGTCTGGAAGATGTCCTAGCAAGTATCCTGGGGACTCAAGGTGGCCTGGGTGTATCCTATTGGTTTAGCAGTATCCTAGCCGATTAAGCGACATTCTTGGAGTTGTGCTTACCTTGAAGTTCAGGCGATTTAGGGATATGTGAGAACTTGGATGTAATGGAACACATTACGTTGGTTCAGCTCATCAGGTTAAAAAGTGAGGTATTCATTAGCAATTAAAGGAATGTTAGGTTACTGGAGGCTTTCCAACATATATGTCCCCGATAAAAAAAAACAATTAACAGGCTAAGTTGAAAAATATGCTGGTGATCTGAGAAAGACTGAACAATAGCAGAGAGTTTATTGTTAAAGGTAATGAATGAATAATTTTTAAACAGATGAAATGCATAATGATATGTAACGCCGGCACTGTAGGTTCGTGAACGAAGAAATATTTTATAGGTTGAAATGACATTTAAACCTTGTTTTCAAGCTGTGGAGAGCATTTTAAGAAACCTCACTTACACCGCTAAAAGTTACTAGATTAAGAGGGTGTTCCGAAAGGGTCGTGTTCAGACTTTTCGAACTAATTGACAATTATGTGACATATGTATCACATTGCTCGCAGGTGTCATGTCCATTGAGGGATCAATGTAAGTCTACAATTTAAATCATTATTGGCCACAGGACATTTCGAAAGCTGTAACCAAATGTCACATTTTTGTTAACAAAATATAGGGTTATCATGAGTAATTTATGTCAAATTGGATGATATAAATATGTACAAAAAAGCTACTGTATGTTTGAATTATTCTCTATTTACATTTGAGCACGAACTAGATGTCAACAGAAGTTTTGATATCGGAAAATACCATAATAATGTACTGTAATGTAAGTAAAACTTGATGTAGAAATATTTACAATAATTAGATTTTACTTGAAAATTTATATCATTTACAAGAAAAAACAAACATAGATTTTGTTTTTCAAACTGAATTAATAATAAAAACTTCCAACTCCAACTTGGTTGGAATATAATATACTTTCTTGAATAAAAATTAAACAACAAACGTGAAAAAGAGATATCTACCTAATAAAGATTGAGGTTATAATATTTTCATATAAACAAAAAACTGACAAATATCGTTGTCAGTTGTATCAAAAAAGCTGTGTGAAACGGGCGGCAATTTAACCAATCACTAGGCTGCAGAAATGCCAACTTGAATTCAAATCGCTCCTCTTAGTTCAAAAACAAATGGTATTTTTTCGCGAGATCCCGTTGATATAACGGGAACTGTAATTCGGTTCCCACTGCATTTTTGCGATAGAACGGGAATAGGGGAGTATGTTAATGACGTAATTTGTGACGCAATAAGTTATAAAACGGGATCTCTTTCAGTTCCCGCACCCAGTAGTATGGTTACTGGCGGTTATAGAAATTTAATTGACAGTAGTAACATTTGAAAATTAGAAATTTGATTGAGATTTCAGTATAATATCAAAGATAATTCATTATTTTCTGTGTAATATCCATGGAGCTAGTAACTGCGAAAAAGTGTTTATTTACATTCTGAAAAGCTGAAAAAACACCGTTTCATTATATTTGCTTGATCAATCCATATGATTCACCCTAGGGTTAAAATAATCATCCGAAACTCGAAGCCTTACTGAACTATGCAACGTTACTTGTGATGACATAACTACGAGAAGGCTAGTACCAAAAAAATCACCAATTATAGTTAAAACTGAAGAAAACATTTTTCGAACAATAGGAACAATGAAACCATAAGAAACTTTGTAACTCGTCACTTTTTATTGAGGTTATGTTTATTTATTATTGTTGTGAAGTTAATTCTATCCGGTTAACCGGTTGATTTTCGCGAGAGATCATGAACGATAACAACCTTTAAAATTTCTTTGGTGGGGGTATAACCGCTCTGTAACCGACTCCACATCAACGTTATCTCACGAAAAAATACTTATTTGTATAGTAATGGAAATGTTATTTTTCATTGGAAAAAGAGGAAAACGGCCGTTGGCAGATGTCAATTGTCTTGACGGCGGGAATTAAAGGATGGTTTGAGAAATGAATTTAAAAATAGAAACATTTCACTATTACTGAACTTTGGTTTTTCTCGCTGACAATGATAACAATCTATTTTGACTGATAGCTGACGCCTTAAACATATCTTCTTATCAACAAAACCAATGTTCATCCAACGAGTATCAAGAGTAGACCCCGTGTCACGTAAGAAGAACCTACGTGCAGTTGCAGTCATATTCGCGAACTTTTTGTCACATACAGCGCCATATTGTGAAATTTACATGCGACGTACGGACATTCGACAAATCATTAGCGTAACTTTCTCACATCTTGTAGGCTAGCACAAAATTTAAACAATGAATACGTAAAGTTCAAATAAAACAATTGGGGTATAATTTGAAGCTATTCAATATACTTCCACATACAGTAGACACCGACTATTTGATAATTTTAACATTTTACGTATGCTTCTTCAAAAATAATGACGAACATCATGGGTGTGGATAATGAGAAGGTAACAGGACACAAGATTATATTGAATAAAAATTTTCATCGCGAGTGGGATTCGAACCCATGACTACAATGCCTCGCTTCTCAATGTCGGAGGAGCAAGCCATCAGGCTATGGAGACATATTAATATGTAAGAAAGTATCAAGGTGTTGTATATACAGATTTCGGAAAAGTCCGGGACCGGACAAATATCGAAGAAAATAAAAGTTTTGTGAAAAATCTTTTTGTACCACAAATTTCACTCCAGCTTAAAATATAAGTTGAAAATATTTTGAAATATACAGGTTGTTCCAATAGAGTGTAGCGTATCAGAGTTATATTTTTCCTCATGGAACACCCTATATTTTATTGCATTCTCTGATTGCCCCTAAAAAATATAATACTCCTTCATGATGGTTCCCTATACCGAGTTATGCTGACTTTTTTAAAAATGTGAACATTTCGGAAAAAATTAATTACTCAATTATATAACTAAGTCTAGCAAATTTCCTCTTACATCTAAATAGCTGGACATTCGTTGAATGTATTCCACAATTGAGTACTAAATATCTCTTCACAGGGTGTTCAGAATTTTCAGTTTAATTATTAGATCATTCAATGTGCAGTATCAGGTTTATCTTAAGCGGAACACCGTGTATTTTAATAATTCAGCATTTAAAAAAAAATGTCGTCTTTTGAATGGTATGAGGATACCTAGGTATTATACTTTTCGTGCAATTTACAACTTTTTTAATTGTATGCTAAATCGATTTTAAAGCATCTGCAATTCTCTCTAAATTTCAAACTAACAATCTTGGCATATTTTTAGTAAGAAACTGAATAGATCACGTTTTAAGCCTTCAGATAATATAGGGTCTTGACATTCTATACCAAGTGGTCGTAAAGATTAAGCCACTCTCACCGAAAAATCACTATCCTCTTAATTTTTATGAAATAACAAAAAACAAAAAGTTTATTACTTTTAGTTGTTTGTTGTCAGTTCCAATCTTCAGCATAACACTTGTATTGTGTGGAACTTTTTTGTTTTTTGTTATTTCATAAAAATTGGATAGTGGATAGTGATTTTTCTGTAAGAGTGGCTATATCTTTTTAACCACTCCGTATAGGATAGCAGAACCCCATATTATCTGCAGGCTTGAAACGTGATCTATTTAGTTTCTTACAACAACTATGCCAGGATCATTAGTTTGAGAATTGGAGAGAATTGCAGATGTTTTAAAATTGATTTTGCATAAAATTGAAGAAAATTGTAAATTGCACGAAAAGTATAATACCTAGGTATAGGACACCCTTATGTCATTCAGAAGAGAACATTGAAAATAAGCCTGATACTGCACATTGAATGATCTAATAATGAAACTGAAAATTCTGAACACCCTGTGAAGAGATATTTAGTATCAATCGTGGAATACATTCAACGAATATCCAACTATTTAGATGTAAGAGGAAATTTGCTAGAGTTTGTTATATCAATGAGTTATTAATTTTTTTTCGAAATTTTCACATTTAAAAAAAAGTCAGCATAAGTCGGTATATAAGGAACCATTATGAAGGAGTATTATATTTTTCAGGGGCAATCGGAAAATGCAATAAAATATAGGGTGTTCCATAAGAAAAAATATAACTTTGATACGCCACACTTTATTGGAAATTTGTGGTAAAAAAAGATTTTTCACAAAACTTATATTTTTTTTTTCGATATTTGTCTGGTCCTGGACTTTTGCCGAACTCTGTATAGGAGTGTAGATCGTTTTATAAGCAGTTTTTCATCTAGTGTGTATAATGTATGTCAAAAGCAGAAGTGACTTTTTATAGTTATTTATGATACAAGTGCGTGAAGTTATAGTTTTTCACGACGGGTGCGCAAAAGTACTTCACGCACAAGTGTCATACAAAACTTTATCTACGACCACATAAAAAAAAACTAAAAAAATGTGCTTTGAAGGGGTGAAAAAACATGAAAATAAATTTTCTATGAGCAAATATATACACAACGAATTCTAATTTCAGGTAGTGTTCAATACAAAGAAATGCATTCTTCTCGCGATTTTTCCATTTAAAATAAGTGTAATTGATATTTTAAATAGAACAGAATAGTTATTTTCCTAACAAGTGCCGAAAGTGATACTTTCCCGCACGCGACTGCAGTTGACCCGAGTCAAGGGCGGGAAAGACACTTTACGCATGAGTTAGGAACATTATTTTTTCCACGACCGTATATCAAAAAAGTATATCAACCCGTTTTTCAAAATTTATTTTATTTTAACATACATATAAAAAACTTAAACAACCAAAAACCATTATTATTTTTTTTTAATTTTTTTTTTATTTCCGCGTCAACCATATTGGTTATTAGCGGTGGAACAGTGAATGATTATTTTGTACATATTAGTTGAACAAGAGAATAATTATATTTCGTATAGAAGCTCAGAATCCTTTAAAAACTGTATTAAACTTTGAACACTACACTCCTTGAACACTGCACTTAAATTGTTCGGTAGGTGATGCTGTAACCTTGCGACACTATATAGCGGACACTCAATCAAAATATGTTTAATTGTAATGGGATGCTCACATACTTCACAATACGGTTGACACTCCTTTGACAGTAGATATTGATGGCTGAGTCTGCTATGTCCTAGACGTAGTCTAGTCACTACAACTTCCATGAATCGATTGGGGGCATGATTTGGCCATGGTCCAAACAGAGATTTGATCTCTCGAGGCTGAGATTGTTTCAGGCTATCACTCCAATTTTTCAAAATTTTGTGTTTGTAGTTGATTTTCAGGTCTATTGGTAATGGATTGAAATGTGGAATTAATCTATTATCATTTGCTGCTTCTCTTGCCAATTTATTGGCCTCTTCGTTACACACCAATCCTACATGTGAGGGAACCCATAGGAATACGATACTTTTATTCTTCAATTCATATAATTTTGTTTTGATCATATTGACAATAGGATGATGACTGTATAGTTTTGATATTATGTGTAATGAGTTCAAGGAATCAGTAATTATTATTATTATTATTATTATTATTATTATTATCAATTATTATTATTAATATTATTATCAGAAACACAATTTGTTGCATTCTGTGAATTACTTACAATTGGCGGTCCAGTGGAGTTATTTGGTGTTAACTGGTGAGTGAATGACGTTGATGAGGATGGCATCGTTTGCAGGTCACATAAAGATGACGATGAAGGTGACGGCAACAATTTTAAGTCATTTGTAGATGGAAGAATTTCATTTGACATATTTTTCTTATATTAAACCCGGGTGGTTTGATAGTTGTTTTGTGACACTACTTTAAAGAATGTACAAGGTTATATCAAAATATTTTCATTATTTTATATTTTCAGAAAATTAAAAATGCAACAAAAAGCTAGAAAACATGTTGATTTTATTTGATGGACTATTTATTCACCTGGTGTAAGAATAGTTATAACTTCCGAAGTAAAAAACTATCTAATAAGGTCAAAATTTGCATAATTTTACTTTCCCGCACTAGTGCGGGAAAGTGACACTTCCAAAGATAAAATGCGTGCGGGAAAGTGGGTTAAAGCGCACGGTAGTAGAAAAAATATTTTTCACTATGTCCGACACTTCTGTTAAATTTACTGACAGCACAAAAGTTTATACATCAAACGACTAAATTCAAAACAACTAGATACAATACGGAGCTAAAAAGGAATGTTGAAATGGAAGTCCCATATAAAAAGCGTTATTCATTTACGCACGCTTTTTAACGTATGTATAATGTATGATTCCACACATTTTTTCTGATTCGTAAATACCTAATTTCAAAGGTGGTCGTAGATGAAATAATTTATTGCCAATTGCAAGGATCTCAATAGCTATGCTACTGTTTGATTGATATTACTTGAAAATTTAATATGGAAAGTAAATCAGACAATGAATTGAATACTTATCAAATACCTTTTTATTTTGCTCAATAACAAAAGAAGTAATAAGCTATATCAGGGCTTCTTAAACTTTTGTAATTCACGACCCCATTTATGATTGCGAGTTTCTTGACGACCCCACAAATATAAAAGAAAAATAAATTAATATTTTTTGATGAGTTATTTATTAGTTAACAATATACATATGAAAATATATAAGTTTAGAATTCGTTTTGAAACATACAAAAATCTAAAATTTAAAATTACACAAGAAATTATAAAATTGTATTTATTATAGTTTCAAAAATAAAAGTGGATTCTGACCGTCTTAATTCTTTCGAATATATTCAAGTAGTTGCGTGATAAGTATTAAATTAAAGAAGTTAAAAATTTAATGAGATGGATGTGCCTGTTTTTTTATTGCATAACAAATCAAATCTTGCTGGAATGTTTGAAACTGCTGGACGTTAGACCTCTTCAACATTTTTTAACGCTTAACGATATTGGGATTTTATGTGTGTTAAAGCTGAGAAAGTAACTTCACATAAATATGTGGTGTTGAATGGCAGAAGTACATTTAACGCCATATCAGCGATTGTGGGAAATTCAGTTCTAGTTCCGATCCAGAATTCAGTCAAGGGCTTTTTTTTAAATTGTAGTTTTAAGTTTGAGTCACTCGAAAGCTTAGCAAATTCCTCTTGAGCTTTAAGTGGCAGGTGATCAATCTCACTTAAGCCAATCCAAAACGGCTTTTGAATCCGAACTATTTTTTTGGAAATAATTATTTAATTTAAAATATGTCCGGAACTGTATTTCTAGCGCTTTTAAGTGATCTACAATAGTTTTTGCGAGCGCTTCTGTTTCAAAACTATTGTATTTTTATCTCTCGCGACCCCAGAATTTTGCTACGCGACCCATAGTTTAAGAAGCCCTGAGCTATATAAATGTAATAATCTAGTTTGACAAAAAAATGTATACCTGAATAGTTAATTCATAGTCGTGCACATAGTATGGTATTCTACTCGCATATAATGGCTATTATTCACGTGAATAATAGCCATCATTATATGCTTGTTGAATAATATACTTTCAGTCAACGATAAGCAATATTCGATGGAATCGGCCAAAACTTAAGAGTCAATTACGTTCTCACATTATGAATAAAAGTGGAAAAACACAAAATGAGAATTTTGGGAAATTTTTATTCATGAATAATTAATATTGGTGACATCTTGGTTATGTGGTTGACTCGAATGACAATACATTGACAAGTATCATTGAAGAGCTGGAACTCGAATGGATAGTTATATTTGAATAAATGTGATATATAAAAGTTGATATATAAAATATTGGTAAATATGAATAGACCCATTTCCCCACCACCCAAGGGGTAGAGCTAGCAGCG
>CAJUYH010011332.1:0-11164 GCA_910591685.1 Galerucella tenella
ATAAATGTCAAAGAAATATTGCTGTATTCTTCGTTTGTGTTTAGGAAGTTGATTCAAACACAATAGTTAACTTGTGGTTCCAACAAGATGGAGCATCTATATCAGAAATTTTACCGACAGGTGGATAGGACGTGGTGGACCAATTTCGTGGCCTCCTCGATCTCCAGATCTCACACCGATGGATTTCTTTTTATGGGGATACATCAAGCAACTTGTGTATCAAACGTAACGCATTTTCCACAATAACTCCAGCTATGTTGGAAAGAGTAAGATCCTCGTTTTTGAAAAGAATTGTATGGAAGTAAATGGTCGCCTTTTTGAACACTTAGCATAAACTACTATACTTTTTATAGAACGTCAATGTTCATTTATGTAAATGTGAGTGTTCTTATAATGTTGGTTTTCATATTTGTTAGTTTTTCAAAAGTTGGAAAATGAATTACAAGCTTGCATTTTACATAACTAAGATATACTGTTTGTGGTGACTTGAGTAATTATTTCGTAAAGACTACAAACTGCTTTTATATTTATTAGTACCTACTATAATGACATTAGCCTACTTACAGTAAACAAAAATATTTCTTCCAACATAATTCCTTCTTTCCTTCCTCTAATGTTAAGAGTAGAAGAAAGATATTTTAGATGCATCCAAAATTACGATTAGAATTTATGCCTTAGAAATGTTAAAATTCACAAGATGTTGCATATAAAAATTTAATACCATTCAATTTGTGCATGTAAAATACTTGTTTTTGACCATTATCATAAAATATCTACGATTTTCCATTAGCTAATGCCCTAAGTTTATTACATCGTTTGAAAGTTTATTAATTGTACTAACAAATTGTAAAAAGACTTATAGGGTGATTCATTTAAAAATTTTGAGATATTGCTTGATTTGCGTTTTGTTTCACCCTGTATTAAAGAAGCCACAATGAAAAAAGTAATTGATACTGAGCACAGACAATGATGTGTGTATGACATTTGAACACAAAGACCTGTTGATTTATTTTAATTTCTGTTCTGCAGAGTGTTAAAGAGGAGGTCTTTTTTGCTAATAATTGGCCATATCTTTGTAAAGCACCCTTATAATATATTAGAGTGCTATATTTTTGTAACGCTCTCGGTAAGATCTTTTCGATTCTTAAACAAAATATAGTACGTTCCATTAAAAAAAATGTAAGTTTGTGCTGCTACGTGGTTTTGGAACACCCTGTAGAATCGAAAGTATTTTCAAAATGTGCTCTCAGTAACTGTATTAGCTCACACAAAACTATAAAGTTTTATCTCTCACCATAACGATGTAATCCTCCGATGTCAGAAGATTGCCCCACCCTGTATATAGGTACAAAAATTTTAATTGAACTTTAAGTACCTTCATTCATCTTGCTGTCGATAGAAAATGCAACTATTTTTCACTTAAGGTCAATAAAAGTTCTTCTCGTGTATGTATATTATCTTAAAATGTTCTTTAATTTTATCAAACCGTTTAGTTAGCCTAGAAAGTTTCTTTCAAAAAAGTCTAGCTTATATTGTTCTATAATGAAAGCGATCGAATTCTAAGTTAATTTCAGTTATCATCAATCACTTATGAATATGATAATATTATCTACAGATTTCAATGATTGATCTGTGTCATAAATGGGATTTTTTATATAAAAATTGGAAGTGAACAGCTCGGATTTTTTTTATTATTAAACAGTGTGAATACTGTGGTTGAAAAGGTAACGTTAATTCTTTGAAGTATATCCATTATTCAATATTATAAGATTCATCTCAACAAAATCTAAACCAAAAATTGATGATTTTAGTGTTTGGACCCTTAATTGTATAATATACTGACATTGGATGTACACTGTGGGCGAAATTAATGTACAGGGTCGGACTTATAAAAAAATTATATAACATTGCATTTGAGCTCGTTGTAAATGAAAACTGTCTTAGCTAAAATTATACTAATATGCTTTTTTGGTAGATAAACTATCCAGAACACTTCAGTAAAAAGGAAATTTTCCGAAATTACCGGAATCGCGAAATACCATTTTTTTATTAAATAACATTTTAACAAAATAACACATTTATGAGAAAAGTTTAGTAAGTTTAAAACTTAAAAATAGTATGAATGTGGCCACCTAACAGCCCAGAATTAAATCCGGTTGATTATTCAATTTGGGCAATTTTGAAACAAAATTTGTATGAGGTACAACAATTTGAAACATTCGAGCAGCTCAAAGAAAGAATGCAGTTTGTTTGGAACAATTTTGAACAAGGTGCAATAAATGGAGATATCAATTCATGGCGCAGACGACTTCAAGAAGTGGTGGCTACATTCATAATATTTTACTCCAAGTTTTAACTGCGCACAATTATCCTTCGCTCTCCTTCAAGCGTTTTTCTCATATTTCCCTTGTCGCACTTGTGTAAATCGCATGGCTCGAGTACACTTTTCGCAATCTGTATATTGGGGTGATATTTACTGAGACCTAAAAGATCTATTGTACCCCCTTACTTCTACTTATAGTCTGTTTCTTATTGTCTGACAGCACGCGAAAAGGTCACAGATGCTAGTCAGGTAGTAAACCATAAGCGTCACCGTTCATCTAAGGAATTTATTTACTATTTAATTTTATACCCGATCTGATATATAAAGGTAATATGAATCTAAATTCTAATCTAAATAATGCTGTAATCGTTATGGACAATGCCACTTATCATTCGCGATTAACAGAAAATCTTCCATCTACCTCTTGAAGAAAAGCTGATATTAGAAACTGGTTAATCGTAAAAGATATACCATTTGAAGATGATATGTTGAAAAAAGAACTTTTAAAGGTTGCTTCAGATCACAAGCTACAATTCAAAAAGTTTTTTATTATTGAAATAGCCAAGAATCGTGCTTCGTTTGCCGCCATACCATTGTGAATTAAATGCGATAGAGTTAATATGGGCCCAAATGAAAGGTTATGTAGCTAGACATAATAAAACATTTAAAATGAAAGATGTTCGTGAACTAATGAAGTACTCATTAACAACAAAAACTGAAGAGAACTGGAGAGATGCTGTGAATCATGTAATTAAAGAGGAAGAGAAAATGTGGGTTTTAGATAACCTCATAGAACAAACTATAGAACCGATAGTGATCTCTCTCGACGAGTCTTCGGATGATTCTTGTATGGCCAGCGAAGAGGATGATACTATAGATTGAATTTTATATTTCCTATAAATGGTATGTTTACTTTACTTAACATACATTAATTAATTCTCAATAAATTTGAATTATGAAAATTAAACTATATTTTCTTTAATTACTTAATTTAATAAAAATGAAAATGTAACTTGTTAATAGGCCTGAACGAATGAATTTTATTTCAACTGTAATGTAGACCGAATCTAATTAAATAAGCAGAATAAACTAATATCGTAATCTCCGCCACAGACGCAATATTTATCGTTTATCTGGCAATGTTCAGTTTTTGTATTTTGAGCTGAAACAGGGAAGTATAGATAACCAATACAGACACCTACTTGTTTTGCATTAGAATTTTAGTATTTACTTGTAAAATTCTTAGGATCACTCTGTAAAAGATAAATTTCTATTTGAATATTAATGAGGCTACTGTGCTGTCAGACATTAAGAAATAGAGTATAGATCCTGGGGAAAGTCTCAGATATTTGTAGCTCGTTTAGTCCCATTTCACCGGAGGAATTTCAAGATATTTGCAGGCTTCAACTAAGGAACATCACCTAGGTGTTGTGCCCTAGGATACTGAATTGCTGTGCAATGCGCAAGTATAAGTATGGATCACCCTCGAATGTTCGAGAAGTCACGCTGAGAAGGTTGAGTCAGGCGAGATAAGCGGAGCTAGTAAATAATTGTGCTAGAGTTGTAAAGCCTACGTTTTATGGTATATTACGTACCAAGAGTTGAAAGTAACCCATTACGCACGAAATGAAAAAGTTCATGAGTGCGTAATGGGATTACAACTCGTGTAACGTACTATACTTTTTCTACGCCCATCTATTGTCATCTGAGTGCTCATAATTTTATCTTTTTTACTACTAACAGACATATTCGTAGGTAAAGTTAAGAAAATGTTCGGATACTATATTTTGTTACAAAAATTGACAGCATAAATGAGATGACGCTTATTTCCATATCAAGAAAACGCGTATTATTTTTTTTAGAAATTGTATAATGTGTTGCCGACATTTAGAGGCATCACTGTTTTAAACTAAAATGTATTTCTCTAATGCTAAAAGCTTTTATGTTTTTTTATTGATTAAAAGTATGTAAATAAACCAAATAAAGTAGTACGTGAATAAAAATTTGATTGTAATTTAATTAAACCAAGAAGTTTGAGTTTCCTTCTCAAAACGCACGTGTATGTTATGAGATCTCATTATGTGCATGTTATTGTTATAGTCTGTACAGAAAGTACGAGGAGTAATAAATCATTAATTTAAGTAGATTTCATAGACGTACCAAAATATATTTTAAGAGGGTATACCGTAAGGTACATTTTGTATTGAACGAATGAGTTGCAGCTATGCTAAAGAATATACGTTTTAGGTCAGAGGTAACGGGATGTACTAATTTTAATAAAAAAAAGTGATAGAGGTACATAAATTTTAGTAAGTTTGATAAAGAAAGGCAAATATGTGGAAAATTGACAATATTTGTGATGATTTAATCGACCCTATTATTATTAATGTCAACAACGATTCTTCCTCTTCCGAGTCGGATATAGAATAAAATGTAAGTAATAAATGTATTCCAATAATTATTTCTTTTCATTTTTTATTATATTATAATTTAAAACGTATTTTTTCCCAAAATACACACCACTGCATTGCGTTATTGCTTATCTGCTAATCCTTTAACAATGAAGAAACCCTAAAATTTGCTACAACTGAAACAAATACGGGGTCGATCTACCTGGTTTTTAGATTTACGGAAGAAATGTAATTTAAAGTAAGAGATTTATCAAAAATTTCATGGTGCTCCCTGTAAAGGTTTTGCATACTTAATTAGGGTTTATTACTCCTCGTACTTTCTGTACAGACTATAAATGTCATTTACAAGGAGTGTTGACAGTGCGATTTTTGACGTTTACAGACATGGGCGTTAAAAAATAAATAAAAACCTTAGCATATTAGCATATTTTATTAAAACTGGGAAAACAAAGGGAAAAAGACTTTTTCAGGAATCAGGAAATCCTCAATGTTTTCCAGTTGAATCAAAAATGTAAATGCAATCGAGTTTTTTAAGATAATTTCACGATTTTCTTCGCTTTTCGTCTCCCAGCTTCTTGTGGTTAGCCGGTATAATCAAATTGTATACCTATTTCAGTCCCACAGTTGAGATAAGTTGAAATCTTAGAAAGCCGATTATCCTACTGCTATTGAATAAAATATATCATATTCTTGCTAGTTAATAAGTTATTTCAATAATTATCTATAATTAACAATAACGATGAAGTAGCACTGACTAATTAAAAAGTTATTAGAGATTGTGTTTTTGGAAGTAGTCACTTAAAAAATAGTTAACTTTTGGTAAATTGTTTTATATAATTCTACGATAGATATTTACAATAACAAATTTTTAACATTACGATAAAACAAAATCATATTTATTACTTAGACTCCAACTTTTACAATACTATGTATATGTATATCTCATAACTCAACTCTGTAATACTTCATAACTAACTAACTAACTAACTAGACTTTTCTAGATCTTTGACTTCTCCTTTTCTTATATGGACTTCTACAATTTCTCGGTATAAAAACGACGTAACAATATTTATAGATTAATTCATATATTTAGCACCTTTTAAACGGGCAAAATTTTCATGTATAATTCCACGAGAGTGAAAATTTTGTGGGCAAAATTTTTCGATTGTTGCTTGGCAATTTTGCGAATGACATTTTTAACAAAACCACGAGCCGCCAGGCGAGTGGTTTTGGATTTAATGTCATGAGCAAAATTACCTAAAAGCAACAAACTTGAATACGACAAGAGACAAATTTTACCTTAGAAAATATTTAATTGAGTGGTATTCGACATGACTATTTCACGAGAGAAAAACTAAAAAATCATATGTTCAAACGTTTTATTTATTGCAAACTTCAATTAAACAAAGCCAAATAAATAATAACATTATGAAAAAAAAATTACAATTATCATAATTATTGTACGTTGTAGCATTATTTTGGAGATTGTTTTGCATCATAACCTGTGATGAATTTTAGTTAGAAACTGAGGATTCCTTTTCTTTATTTTCATTTCCTCGAAGGTTCTCTATAAGTTGGAAATGGTGCTCTTCATTTAATTGTAAATATGGTTTCAAAGAATGGGCAGAAGAATGTCCTGTAAGCTTAATTACTTCTTGTTCACCAACTCCTTCTTTTGCTAATGCAGATATTGCAGAAGCTGTATGTGAATGATGGGTTATTTTTATTTTTTTGTGTCTATACCAATTGATTCTGCCGATATTTTCGTCCACTTTGAAATTGTATTAATTCCCAATGGTGAATTTTTGTACCATATTCCTTTCTCCCAATTTGGATGTACTGTTAAAAATAATCTTGTTGTTGTTAGATAAGGATTGGATTCAATAATTTTTAAAAATAAACGAACGGGACACAAATTGTTGTTAGCATTATTTCTTACCAGCCACTTACTGCCAGATAAAGCTTTTGATCCTCCTTGTATCGTTTTCGAAAAGATTGGATTATATTCTACCCTGCCAGTAAAATTACCTTTATTATCATATTCTTTTTTAAAGTAATTAATATCACAATTAGCAGCTTCATTTCCACGCCATGCTAATTCGAACGAACATAAATGAAAAAACTTTTTTTGTAACCCATCAGGATTATCTTCAGAATAGCTTTCTACCATTTCCATTAATTCTCCTTTGGTAAACGCGTTAAAACTTCTTTTTCTGGTTTCAGGTTCAGCCTGAAGCTTTTTACGTTTTGTATCCCTGACCAATCTAGCAAATTTATAGGTAATATTATCTTTGAATAGATCAATTTTGATGTTAAATTCTAGAAAATATTTTTCCTGAACCATTTGAGCAGTCGTATTCCAAAGTGTTTTCACACTAGCTTCAGTATAATCAGTTCCATCTCTTTTTTTCATGTTAAAACCATAATCTTCAAGAATTTTTGTTATAACTTGTTTAGAAGTATCCTTTTCTAACGTATAATTACGTGCGTCCAGAAACATTCTAAACTATTCCCACGCAGATTTTTTTGTCTAAATTGTATTTCGCGGTATACTTTGCTTAATTGTTCTCTCTATTTTATTTATTGAATTATTTCCAAATCTTGTATTATTCATGTTAATAATACTTATTTAAATTTTTGAAACAGTTTAAATAATTTTTAGACAGTTGAATAAATAAATAAACAACTTAGTTTTCTTAGAAACCACCAACAAAGAACTTATATTGAATTTTATCACAGAGTGATAGAATTTTATACACATAGATTTGATATATATTAAACGTCAAAAAATTGCCGCGACAAGACAAAAAATTGCCAGTTCAAAACCTTCAAATTTTGTCAGTTATCAATTTACTCTAGTGAAATAGTCAATATATTATCCAGTCTGGCTGTTATTGTTAACACTGTTGCAGCTACATGCAGCACTAAAAATATTTCCTGTTTAGAAGCACCTTTTAACAAATAGCAAATATTTAGTGGTAGAAGTTAGTTCTAGTAATATTTATTTTCCTACTTCAAGTAGTTTTTAGTGCACAATGGAATATATAAAAAGGAAATTGCAAAAATGAAGGCTGAAACAAGCTTTTAAAGAAATAAAAAATGTCGTTTGAAAAGCCAGGAAGTTGAGTTTTAACAAATTACGATATTCTTGACATTGACTTTCAAAACTGGTGAAGTATGATGTGGGTCAATAACTTTAAAAGAATACGCCAAATGCAGAAAATACACACTTATTTATAAATACCGAAAATAATGGGATATTTCGTTGCATCTGTATTAAAATTTATTTCTAGTGTAACCTTTGGACACTTTCCAACAATTCTATGAAACATTGTCGAAAAATCAATCAAATAATATTTTATAAATATCGGTTTTATTGACAGCCCAAATACACAATAAAATATTAACTTGCTTAG
Organism: Galerucella tenella; assembly: GCA_910591685.1. Classification (NCBI taxonomy): domain Eukaryota; kingdom Metazoa; phylum Arthropoda; class Insecta; order Coleoptera; family Chrysomelidae; genus Galerucella; species Galerucella tenella. Next base: position 8,151 of record CAJUYH010011332.1, read on the forward strand.
TTCGTTTTTATTATGTATAGAAAGGCGTGACATATTCGTTTCGAAAACAATACATTTTCTATAAAGTATATACGATGTGTCACAAAAAACTTGAGAGTTAAATAAATGGAAAAGTATGAAAATATTATGCGATTTGATAATGTTACTACTCAATGACGGAATAATGGCATATGGCATCAATTATACAGTATGATTCATTTTGTTTGGAAGCACCCTTGTAAAATCCGCATTTCTCAACCGATTTTGATTTAATTTTTTTTGTTAGTATTTTGGCACAAATTTTCAAAGCTTAATTACTATTTTCAAGGCCCTCTATGTTAATTTTTCTTTGCCAAAAAGATAAAAGTACATTAGGCATTTTTTTCTCAAATATAACTTTACCACTGGATTCAGAATCATCACAAATGTAAAATACCAAAATTTCATAAAAAATTTTTATTAACGACAAAGTTATTACATGAATTTCGAAAAAGTGGTATTTTCATTAATTTCTTACGTAGAATGTAGACAAATTTTTGAAATGGCAACATGGTAAACAAAAACTAGGACTCAAACATATTGCAGAGTGAAAATTCGAAGCCGATAACTTAACCCGTTCTGGAGTTATAGCTTCTGACGGCTCGTGGTTTTGTTAAAAATGTCATTTGCAAAATTGTCAAGCAACAAACTTTCATGACAATCGAAAAATTTTGCCGGCAAAATTTTCACTCTCGTGGTATTATATATGAAAATACCACTTTTTACAAATTCATGTTGTAATAACTTTGTCGTTAATAAAAAATTTTTCATAAAATTTTGGTAGTTTACATTTGTGATGATTCTGAATTTAGTGTTATAGTCATATTCGAGAAAAAAGGTTGCCTAATGTACTTTTGTCTTTTTTGGTAAAGAAAAATTAACATAGAGGGCATTGAAAATAGTAATTAAGCTATGAAAATGTGTGCCAAAATACTGTTTTTAATACTGAATCTAACAAAAGAAATTATAACAAAATCGGTTGGCAAATGCGAATTTTACGGGGGTGCTTCCAAACAAAATGTATCACACTGTATAGGTACCTATATACAAAAAAGGTGATAGACACAAACATGAAAATTTTGGACCGTGGAAAACACACTGGACGATGCGCAAATGAAAAGCTTGGATGGAAGCCATTGACATAACTTTAACTCGGACTCTAAAATATTTTATACAAAGAACATCCACCATTTAATCCTGATTTAGCCCAAAAAAGTACGTTTTGTTTAGAATGAAAGTAAACTATTTTGCAAATTTAAAATAATTAACGCTTTTTGAGGTTAAATTTATTGTCTAGCGGTTAGAAATCGAGTGAAAGTTGATGTCTAACGTAATTATTGTATATTAAAACTTTGTAATTTTGAATTATTAGTTAGACGACATATGTCTGCCGAGAAAGAGACGTTATAGATAATGTAATAATTCACCGCTTTAAAGCCCGCTCTGTATATGGTAATTTTCAAAGGGTTTCCAGTACAAATAGGATAATAAGTTGATAGTTGTTATGATATTGTGGGAGTTGGCCCCTTTTAAAAAATCGATACAAGCGTAGGTAGGTGTAATTGGCTTGGGTTTAAAAAAGTTTTCTACTTGCTTTACTACATTTTTATACTTTTTAACAAAATAATCGTCCAAAAATAATGAAAATTATTAATATTTACCCAAAAAAACACATGCAATAATATTTTTTGCGTTTAAAAATTTAAATCTCACCCGGTAAAATTTCGAAAAACACCATTCGAAAAAAAAAACACAAACACTTACAAATCACCGAATCACAGGGGAAAAAAGACAACCAATGAAAAAAAATACGGACAGTGTGTACATTAAATTGAGATGTGATTTAGAGAAAAAAAAATAGCAACAACACAAAACTTACAAAAAGTCTCAACTTTTTCCACATAGATTGAGTAGACCGTCGATATCGCACATGTTGCGCAAACAAAACACTGTCGAGTAATTGCCAAGTGTTTTTGGGAACTTGGTTGCTTTGAAATCGGCGCGTTCGGGAACACTGAGCGTTCCTAGCTTAGACGCTGCCTGACATAAACTCCCTACTATTGCGAGGCATCCCTTCCTTTGATCGGCGTCGTGAGTTTAACGACGCTACCATGCTGCGCAACGGAGCGCCGGAATAGACCAAGCAATAAAACATCAAAATAGTGAGTTTTTGAAAAAAAAGTATCTATTAAATTATTTTATAAAAATTGCATTGTTTAAGTTTCAAAAAGATGCAAACTTACAACAGAATTCTTGAATTAAATCTCTATGAAAAGTTTTTGACAGTTTCACGAACCAATCAAATTTCCTCATTTTTTATCATATGAACAATTTCACCCAATCATGTCAACATTACACTGATAACATGGGCTATTTTCACGTTGCTTTTGAAGTTTCAAATATTTAATATATCGAAATGTCACATTTAATTTCTCTAATTGTTCCTTTGATAATTGCACCTTTAAATAAATTGGGTTAGCTCTGTATTTTTTTTAAAATTAGCAAAAAATTTTCTATCCGAATACCCGTCGGACATTGTTAAATGCTCAATAATTTTATGACAACTTTCTCAAGCTTGCTGCTTGTAGGCAACAAGTTTTTCCAAGCAACAAGCTTTCCTTTCGAAATCTGTCATAAAATTTTTTAGAGCAATTATCAATGTCCTTGGGCTATTACTACTGATAATTGATATTTTTGGGGGGTTAATTATTCACCTTAAGCTCTAACAAGGGTTGGAATATTATAATATTGTATCCTAAAGCATGAGACAATCATTATTAAACCAATCTGAACCAAATTTAATGGAGATTCTTTCTAGATTCACCAATTATTAAGATAGCTGCTACTTTGTCGGCCTGAGTACGTACCATTATGCCTATGTAAACTCTTAAACGTCTCGTTGAACAATAATAAAATTAAATATTTAAGCTATTTAGAAAAACTTTGCAAAGCAACAATAGTACATTGTTTACCGGGTAGGAAAAGCTTAACATTCC
>CAJUYH010011333.1:317-11163 GCA_910591685.1 Galerucella tenella
ATCCGTCGTTGAAAATAAGTTTATCCGATTTGCAATCAAGAAATGTTTTCCAGGTTGTACAGATAAACAAATTAATCGACAGAACCTTCACATTCTTCCTATAGAGAAGTGGCGAATAGTTTCCGAAATAAAATTTATATTTAAATGTGTTAATGGTTTAATAGACTCCTCACCTATTATAAGCTCTTTATCATTTTTGGTACCGGCTTATAATAAAGAAATAAACCATTCATTCATTCATTACGAACCAAGCAAATACCAATTATTATCTAAATTCTCCACTGAATCGTTGCTGCAAAGCTTATGATAAATATTGTTGTGACCTCTCCACAGTTGATATTTTTTCTTCTCTGAGAACTTTTGACAAGCTGATTAGGATCATTGTTAATGGTAGCATGCTTTTATAGTTTTAAAATGTTCCTTTTTTTTTCTTCTGATATTTATTAATACTGTAGTTTTACAATATCTGTTTTACTCTTAATGTTAGTTTATTTAACGTGTTTCTGTAACAAATGTTAGGAATACTGCTTTGGGCTCGTCCTGTTTGTATTCCAATTATATATAAATAAATAAAATGTCTAAAGTTTCCAAAAATGATTTAATTTTTAGGGATAGTATTCCGAAGTATGTTGAATTGATTATTTTTATTTTTATTAAAAGTAAAATATTGATACTTTTTCAGATATTTTTTTCCTTCTCTATTTGTTTGAAATTTTTAAAAATTTTTGTAAGCTAATAAATGCATTTTTCTAAACAAAATTACGAATCTAATGAGCTATCACACATATTTTTAGCAGCGGTATCTCTAGTATTATGAACTTATCGAGTGAAGTAGTACACCAGTACATGTATAATACAATACAATAATTGTTCGGGTCATTTGTATGCATTTTCACGTGAACTATAAAATAATGCTCCTCTAGGCATAATGCGTGTGACTTTCTACGCATTTGTTAATGTATTTATTACCATTATTATTAAACATTAACGGTTTCCTAAGGAAAACTGTCGAGCTTTACTTTATTCTCGATTTTATTATTGTTTCAGAATTGTGCAGTGCGGAATCGTTACCTGAAGTGGAAATTATCAGCCTCTTAGAGGAACAGATTCCGAAATATAGATTAAGAGCTGATACTATTACTAAATTTGGAGGTGAGTTTTTATTTTTAATTTAAATAATTGTTTAATAATATACAACTAATTAACGAACAAAATGGTGATTTAGGATATTCTAATTAATACAAAAGTTGTAGATAATAATAAAAAATCATAAAACTTTAATAAAAAAAATTTTACCACATAACTTCAAATTTTTTTAAATAATGACAGCAACACAAATTTTTAGTTTTAATTTTATTTTATTTTTATTTATTTTATGTGGGATCAGATGTGAGCATGCTTTCAAAAAATTATTGTCAATATATTTACAAATTTTTAATTTTTATTCAGCTGAAAATGAATTGAATTTTTTTATTATGTCTATAGAGTTTTATGACTTTCCTCATTATAATATACATGGCATATCATTTGACCTACGAAACACATTGGACCAGTTACATATTTACAACTATGTTATCATAAACTGATCACTTTTAATTTTAGTCTAAACTAGATACCTACAGATAAACATACTCTATCTCTCCACTTCGATAGTCTGGCAAAAATATTCCATTTAAATATTTTGCGACGCTATCTCGACCATTCCTACTCAAAAATTTTATATGGAATGTAAACAAGAAAGGTGGTGAATAAAATTATTGTATTAGGCACTGTTGCCAATTGAAAGAAATTTTTCAGAATTAGATACCTAATTTTGGCAATTGAAAAAAAAGTGATGAATAATAAGGAATTTTTATTGTTATTTAATTATAAATAAATTGTCATAATTATGAAACTAGCTTCTCCTAATAAAATTTTGATTAATTTCAAAATTTTCTGTATTTTTTTTTATTTTACCATTAGGAAGAGCATATCATTTTAAGGCTCTTTGCAAAAAATTAGACGTCAGCGAGACTCCTAGGTATCCTAAAAAACATTAAACAGCGCTCCTCTCCGAATTTCAGGCGTGACATCATCGCATATGAAAGCGGATACCGCGCCGTCGGTTTTCGGTTAAATGACTACTTAGCTAGTAACAGTATTTTGCTTGCTTACCTAAATGCTTATTATTTTTTATTATACGTTTTAGCCAACTCTAAACAGTGTTATTTTTGTGAAATAAGAACGTTTAGAAATAATATGAATTAACGACACAATGGACCAGAACTAGAGTAAAAAAAGCTATAAATATTGTGCGGTTCCAGAATATAAAAGTACTACGATTAAAACATCTAACATATCTAATACGTTGTGAATCCATATTGAGAGGGTTATTAGCTGCGTTCGTTATTTGAGTCCGATTAATCTTTCCAGTCTGAATCGTTCGTTTATTACATCTAGAGGTAGGGGACGTAAATCTGAACTGTTCGGTAATACCAATCAGATCAGTCCGATGTAAATCTGTTTGCTCGGAATTTTTTGACCGACGAGAAAGATTAATCTGTTTATCTGTCATGTTATGAGGTTATGTTGTAGTCACTCCTGTCATTAGATAAATCTCGTACTCATGTACTGTTTGTTGACCATGAATAGCTACCAATATTGCCTCACGGCTAGATAGTCGTAAATAATAAAAATACTAAATAACCAAAAACGATGTGTCACAAATTATAATATAATAAACTCGTGTTTTTGTTTAAAAAAACTCCATAATCATTAGCAAGTCCACTTCTGGAACATTTATTGAGTCTGCTTTTTTCAAATTAGGTCCACACATTTTATTTTATTAACACAAAAATTTTGTAAGTAATTCAAAATAAATAAATTCTACGCGAGGCACATTACAGTCAGAAGCGTAATGTTAGTGCACATTAACTTTCATATGCGGTGACGTCACAGTCATAGTCTTCGCCCCGCTACGGTATGCTTGTTTAATTGGTTGTATTAGGAGAACGACATATTCTATTGACATGAAATTTTCAGAATCATATTTTTATCCTTAGTACTTTGCTTTACGACAGTTAAAAGTGATTTAAAAATTTTAGTAAACGAGCCCATTCACCCTATTTCACAAAAAATCGAACAACTAAAAATAACATGATAACCCCGAATACCTATGTTGAAAAAAGCTTGTCAAAAACCTTTACTTTAAGGAATATATTTATTTTAACTTAAGTGGTACATATTTATGATCTCTTTCGTTCACTTTTATTATATAAAAAAATCACTTTAAAGAATTTCAAAAAATAAAATTTTATTGAAATAAAATTGGCAACTATGTCTAACCTTGACATCTAATCAGTTCAGTTGTATATACATACAAAAGATTGTAAACATGGGCGTACTAGATTAATGTGATAACAAAAAGCTCGTGACATTAACATATTCATAAATTTTAACATAATTTATATAAAAAAAGTTTTTTCAACTCTTTTATTAACCGAATTATGTCTGAGTAGTTGTTAAAATAATTATAATATATGTGGAAGTAATTTAATATGAAATAAGTAAAATTTAGTTTAATCAAAAGTTAATCCAATTGGATAAAGTTAATTAGTTTAGTTTGTTTATTTAGCCTCGGAAAATAATTTTAAATTGTTGGTAAGTATTGTTGTATCACATTTATTGTTTCGTAGAAGTGTAAAGGTTAAAATTACTAAATTCCCTGCTTACGACATCTTCAGAGGCTCTACAAATTTCCACAAAGAGCAAACCTTACTTGGGCACATTCATTCATTCGTTTGGGTTGTGCTCAACAGCCCATGCACATGTTATCCATGTTATCTATCTACTTCCATTTCCGAAGCTTTGTGTCTTCTACATAGGCCACTAGTTTAACTGGAGGGATTATCCAAATTTCTTCCGTCTGAATCCTCACAGAAGCAGTGTTTCATCATAGAGTTCACATTTCCAGCACATAGGTACAATAAATTTCCATATTTTGTGCATATATTTCCTCAGGGTGCAATGTCCAGTCACCAGTTCGGTAACTGACTTCAAATGTCTCTTACCCAGTTTCAATATCCTGGTGAAGACGTTCCTTGTCTACCCTGTTCAATAAACTATAAATAATGATGTTTATCTATAGCCTAGTCAAAGTACATATAAAACCTCACAAAAAATACAAAAAACTTGAAACTTCAAAATCGAGTATCTGTATCTGTAGAGTAGGGAGGGTGAGTGTGTAGACTCACAGCACTCAGGCCAAATGTGACCCATTGTACATCCTCCCGAGGAGTTGTCCTCGTAGGTCATCGTCCATCCTGTCCTTCTCAGGAAGGTGGACAGGTCACTAGGAGACATCTCCTTTATATCGGCAAATGTAGGCCAAGACTAACAGAACACACACTCTCTTATTGACGATAACTCCGGACATTCGCATAAGACATGCCTGACAGTTTCATCTTCCTGTTCATACATCCTGCATAGAGGTGTATCCACTAGCCCCATAGTATGGAGGTGTTTCCTTAGTTGACAGTGGCCAGTCACAAATCCTACTTTTAAACGTAGGTTCGCCCAGGGTGATCCTGGCAAGACTGCATCCTTTGATTCCATCCCATCTCTTAAGGGATTGAGCATGTGTGTAACGTTTGGCTAGTTCCGCAATTGTCGAAGTCGTTAGGCCGTAGGTGTCACTGGGTCCTAGAATTTTTAGTCCAGCGGCTTCCCTGGCTAAAGAATCGGCAAAGCGATTTCCTTTACTCCTGTCGTGCCCTTTAACCCACCTCACGATAATGTTGTTATCTGCCGAGGCGTTAGCTAAATCTTGGAGGCACTCTTGTACTAGCCTCGATATAACACGTTGTCTGTTCAAGGCTAATAGGGCTTGTCTACTATCAGTGCAGATTGTTATGTTTTTGCCAGAAATTCCTCTTCTGGTTAGTTGTTTTGTGGCAATTGAGATACCGGCCAGTTCTGTTTGAACCACGCTGGTATTGTTTCCCATTCCCTCCTTAATCTTTAGTCTTAGTGCTCTTGAGTAAACTCCACATCCTGAGCCTTCTTTCATTTTTGAACCATCTGTATATATGCGTATTGCATTTGCAGCATCTGGCTCTGTGTTCTGTTTTATTTGAATTTTGTAGGGTTTGTTAAACAAAAACCTGGGTTCAATTGCATCGTTGGCTGCCTGCAGCAGAGGTAGCGCAGTAGGCGCTTCCTGTCATAGGCTTAACCTCGATTGGCCCACTCCCACTTCGGGGTTTACACCAGCCGTGCGCAATCGTACCATGGCCATTAACGCAACCTCCTTGTCGTACAGGTCCAGAGAGGTCAGACCAGTAATTAGTTCCATTGTTGCGGTTGGTGTTGTTCTCATGGCTCCTGTGATGTTCAAACAAGCCATTCGCTGTATTTGATATAATTTTTGGATGGCCGTTGCTTGTAGAACCTTCGGTCCCCATGCAATTGCTCCATACGTTAACATGGGTCTTATTATTGCAGTGTAGATCCAGGTGACAGACCTCATGTGCGTCCCACTGTCCTCCGACACTGCTCATAAGCCACATGTGCTCTTTTTTGCTCTGCTGTGTAGATGGGAGTTCCATGTTAGTTTCCTGTCGAGGGTAATACCAAGGTATTTCACCTCTTCCGAAAAGTTTAGTTTGCTTTTGAAGATTTCGGGAGGTTTTAAACCTGATAAACTTCTTTTCCTGGTGAAAAGGACCATCTCAGTATTTCTGGGATTGATCGACAGTGAGTGTTCCTTACACCATGATTCAATTAATTTAAGCCCATCCTGCGCTCTATCGCACAGTGTGTTCGCAAATTTGCCATTCTGCAAGATAACTATGTCATATGCGTATGCAATTGTGTAGAATCCATTGTTGTTGAGGTGATTAATCAGGGTGTCTAGGACTATGTTATATAGAAGGGGTGATAAGACTCCTCCTTGTGGACAACCCCTCATGACCAGTCCTCTTACTGTGATGTCTTCTACTTTGATACTCTACATCAAAATCAAGTATTTAAAAGGGTTGTGTTCAACATGAGAAAATCTTTACGATGCTAGGCAGGCAATTTTTCGGAAAATCGTTGAGTAAATTTTGTTTTTGGAACTTTAGTTCTTTATGCCAGGTTATGTTTGAGCGACCAGGGGTCGCGACGCAAAAGATCTGACCGTTACGTGTTACGTTACGAAACGTTATGTTACATTTCTTCGTTATGTGCCTTGCTTTTACGTGCTTGTGCCTCCTTAGTCTCTCTCTCTCGTTTACGAAGCAGCGATTCATAATAATAAATATGCTTCTACCCGGATTTGAACCCGGGCCGCCCGCGTACAATGCAAGCATTCTAACCACTGAACCACCGATGCTATATTGAAATTCTATGCAATGCTGGTATTCGAAGTGCTGGTGATCTACTTGAATTTGTTGGGATAAATTTTTACTATTATTTCCATAATTTTTTTTGCGCGATTAAGGGGTCTAGCACATTTTCTTTTCGAAATACAGGGTGTTGAAATTTTGAAAACTTGAATGTTTTAATTCGATAACTTTAAAATGGATGGATGAATTGATTTGACATTTGGCAGGTTGTTTTTAAATGTAAAAGGGCATATTTTGAAAGAAATTGTAGTTTGTGCAACTAGTGTGGATATGATGGCCATATCGCACGAGGACGAATTTTGAGCATGACGCCGTAGGCGGAGTGCTCAATCGTTCAAGTGCGATATGGACAATCCACACGAGTCGAACAGCATATTTTTTCTACGACCCATCTACGACCATCTAGAAAATAAAAATTTCTATAAACTGTAATATAACTTCAAATTAAACAGTTTACAAATCAATTTTATGTTTCCACTAATTTTGTGGTAAACGTACAGTTCTTGAATGTCCAATTTGTATAATGCTACGGTTTCATTTTTTAAATATACGATGCTGTTATTAGTAGATGTTGCCAGTCGGACTCCCTCATGAATTATTTAAAAATAAAATCTTCCTCAGGGGGAATTTAACCCGGGTCTACTGCGTGAGAGTCTGGTATGCTTACTACTCAACCACCAAAGAATATGCAAATCGTTTATCTATAACGTCAGATGTATTACATAATTTTTGCTTAAAAGGAACTAAAGTTCCTACCGTGTGTCCCGCGACACGTTCTACCTTTTTTTTTGTCTTTTCTCTCTAATTGCTTAAATAATGAAATTACAGGAAAAATTGTAGCAAATACATTTATCTACAAAATTTGTCTAAACATATTTATGTATCTGCATTATTTTTCAAATCATACGAAAATTCCCTAGTAGTATTTTTGAACATCAATTTTCATGTTTTTAATTTTACGATAGTAAGTAAACAATGACATTTACGAAAAAAAATAATTCATATGAAATGTGTTCTAAAATGGGGTATCTACAAATACATCCAAAAAAATTTTCTTTTTAATATATTATCATCGATTTTCCGCGTTCTAGGTACTCAAAAGTGGTTTTTTGTATTTTTTGCGGCATTTTACGGATATTTTGTGTACTTTGACTAGGCTACTAGTCAGTTTCCAATTTCACTTCTTATGCAATCTTTTGTGACTCCACAAAATGGTTCTGGACCTATAGAGCCTCCTTTAGAACCTTTTTTAACTAACTGGTTCGCCATTTCATTATCTGCCTTCCCAGGGCATCCAGTGATGCCGTCCCCGTGCTATTCATTGGAAAGCTTGTCTTTGGAATACAGGTGATATATTTACTGCAAAATACACCTCAGTCACAGATTATAAAGAGAACAGATACGAAAACTTGACAGAGAACAGTAAAAAGAGAGAGAGATGGGTGGACATACCCATTTAAATGCCCATCGTCTTATGTCGACTCCGTTCGGGCTGCTTCGCGAAATTTGTCAACAGGGTTGTCAATTTGCATAATATTTCCTTCAATTTACTATCATAGGTCAAATATTTTATGAGCATTTTTTAAGTGTGATAGTTATACAGATACAAATATTCGATAATTACTTGTTTTAAATCAATTTTATTAACATTAAAAGAATTAAACAATTAAAAAGATTATAATGTATAAAAATCATACCATAAATATATACTTTTTTCACAAACCACATCCTTGGCAACCATGCACAATAACGGTGACGGCTAACCTAACCTAACATAATCAAAACGTCAAAACATGCTCAAAATCACTTTTAATCTGTGCTCAAAATTCATTACGCCATTTTTGTTTGCTTCATTGTTTGAAGGTGTTCAATCGGCGATATTAATTGTGTTGTTTGACTAATCGATTGTGCGTTGTGGTAATATTAACTATAAAAATAGAGTGGTATAGATTATTATTCTTATAAAATGAATAAACATCACGGCGGAGTAAATTGTTCATACGGAGACTATCCAAATAAATTTTATTCGGAAAGAAAAATAAAGTTCTCTCGATTTCCAAGGGATGAGAGTATTTGATTCAATATCCCGGCCTATGATAAAAGAAGTTTTTGATATTCACTTTGGTGCTACAAATTATTATCAAAATTCTCCCTTGCGTAGGTGTATATTGTATTCCCTTTGATAATAAATAAATTAAGAATTATTTGTACTTTAAATCTTGGTTGATTTTTGTAATTATTTGTGTTTCCTAAAAATGTATTTATTAATTAATCTCCCAAGAGTAATGACTATTTATAACAAATCATAGGAATGTACATATAGGTATTTAATAAATACATAAATATATATTCGATTATGATTATTCTTTCAATTAATGGCGCAGTTTTAAAGATTTAGTAGAAACTTACAAAAAAACTAGGTCCGGCACTAGAAATTGTTATTGTCCCCGAGTCAACAGTGCAATTTTGTAAGAAATTCAGAAAATATTTTAAACTGGCAACATCGCGGCCATACCGAGCTAAAGGTCCAAGGTCGTTAACGACGGAGCTGAAAATCGTTTGATGTTTTACCGGGATTCGTATCTGTTCTCTTTATAATCTGTGCCTCTGTCCTCTTCCACTCTTCTGCATTTCCAAGCCTATCACGTTCGTAGATGATTATATTTTATTGAATATTGTAAATTAAGAATTCTGGTATGTCAGTGAGGGTGTTTTTAAAACTGTAAATCAATATGTTTTTGGTTTAATCGTAAATTCTTTCTTATTTGTTACAGGTTACGAAAATCAAGACTGGTTTATACCGTCACCGGCTCTCGAAATTGACGAGGCCGATTTAAAGTTATCTCCGGATCAAATCCGAGAAACTTTGAACTATTTTCGTAAGTATATTTTAAAATCACACTGCTTTTGCTTGAAACAATCCACCCATACATTCAATTATAGTTAGGGAGGCGAGGTCGCTAAATGGCGACATTCTCGAGCACCGTCGAGACCTATCAAAATCGAAAGATAAAGTAATTTCGAAAAGAAAAGCTCGTATGGTAAAAACCATTTTAGCGTTGGGTAGGTATGGCGTGTACGGTTTTTCAAAAATGTTGAAAAAAACAGTTACTTGGGCATTCTCGAGCGCGTCAGATATTCATACCACGTATGCCACAAGTGCCTTTGATAACAACGGTATAATAATCTGCTGGTTTGCGTGGTGGGGGTAGGCATATAAAGTAGTCAAAAATCCGAAAAAAAATTTACTCGAGCGCGTCAGACTTACGGAAGGGGTGTTAAGTAGGCCCCAAGGAAGCTCCCTTTAAAAAAACGGATTTCGGCGTGACGATAAGTTACGACAAATTTTTGAAAATGCAGAAAAAAAAGTTCTTTTTAAATACTCGAGTGCGTCATATTTTCATAGGGGAGGTTTATCTCGGTATCCTGGAAACATATTTTCTTAAACTGACAAGAATGTTGGTGGGTTCTCTTAATCTAACCGAAAAAGGTCTGTATTACATGTTTATGGCACATTCCTCTTTTTTGCTTCAATTCTTTACTTCGTTTTGCTCACGGTACGTCCAAAAAATAATTTAAGGATCAACAGGATATTGAATAATATAAATAAATGAACCTGTACATGTTAATAATACTTTTTTATACAGATACGCGTAACTCGAGTCCACAAAAATTGTCGAGAAGCTTTAGGAATATAAAATTTGAGATATAATAAAAGTTACATAATTTGATCATCGTTGTTCCATATCAATTTTTTTCAACATCCTCCGTTTTCGAGATATTCTCAAAAAACGGGAGTTTGAGTTTTCATGATGCTTTAAGTCCAAAAATTTGGTTATGTAGAGAGACCTTTTTTGTGTGAAATGAAATTACCTTTTTTTTATTCAAACTTTTTTTTTGTAAAATGTATCGCAACGCGTTTTTCGGAAGACGAAATGGTTCCTCCACTCTTCCGGTCATGCGGAAACCGGCAGATTTTGTATTTTTAGTAAGTTTCAGATTATATTCTTCAAATTAAAAAAATAAAATCGCGCTCGAGAATGCCGGATTAACGTTTTTTTACAAGTTCGCGACCCTATAACTCGGCGGCGTCAAGGACTTATCGTCAGATTAGTTAAATTTAGTCTTAAAACACTAAAAAATCAACCCCCAATATCTTAATCTGACGCGCACGAGTATTTCAGACTATCGATTTTTTTTACTAATCTGATCGTCTATCCTAGGCGCGCGTCACTATATACAGGGTGCGGCAGATAAACGGACAATTAGAGATATTTCGAGAACTGAAGGTATCTGGAATATGAAAATTGGCATGAAGGGGTTTTGAATAATGAGCTATTCAATGAAAATATTGCCGTCACCATTCTACTTCCGGTTATACCGGAAGTCGCACATAACTTTGTAATTTTTAATGGAACACCCTGTATATTTTTAAATTTTAGGAATATTTACGTTATTCTGAACATTTTTTGTTAATACTT
>CAJUYH010011334.1:0-11163 GCA_910591685.1 Galerucella tenella
GTCATCGGATATTTCTTTTCTTCTGTCTCTGTGGAAGCCGCAGTTTTTAGTACATCAATGGATTTGGATCAGAGGGTACTCGAGTTGTTGTTGTTCAATAACTTGATGTAGATCTATCTTTCTTGAATGACAATTTTAAAAATCGAAGTTCATCTCCAAAGTTCACAATTTCTATTTCAGTCTTCACATCACCGATATAGACTATTTGTGGTCTGAAGAGCTTCCCTATAAATTATAGATTACTTTTTATTCAAATTAATGTGTGGAGAGTTTTTTATACGACCCTGTCGATCTATAAAAACTATTTAACATCCTTTGTTTAGACGGCATTTCCATATCTCTGTCGGTGATCTACTTAACTGATTGACGATCTTGTACGGGATCATTTTTAATTTTGTTACATGCCTTTTGGAATTCTTCATAACTTACAATGGGATTCTAAACATAAGTCACCTGTCAGTCAAGACGAATATGCGGAGAATGGAACGACCCAATGAATGCTTAAATTGTGAGAGATTACAGTTACAGCTATTGTTGTGTCAAACAAAAAAAGTATAGTAATATCAAAATAGATGAAGTATATGTCACAGTATAGAATTACTAGAATGTTTGAGTTACCTAATCAGTTTTTAATTTTTGTACAGCATCAACAAATGGTTCAATTAAACATAATAGCTCAGTAAATCCCAAATTATCCCCATTTTCCTGCAAATAAATTGTCATTTCAATAAAACGTGCTATATATGTCGAAGGTTATGGTTTAATACTATTAAAACGCCTCACAGAGTCTTCGAGAATCACAGAACAAAGACCTTGCACTAAGAAGCAGCAATCACTTCCTTGGATATACGCCACCAAGGGTATTGAAATACTCTTCAAAGTTAAACGAGGTTGGGTATATCTGCAAGGTAGGGGTCCGGTAAGGTTTGCGACCCTCGGAATTATGTATACTTTTGTGATTTTTAGTTTAAAATTAACGTCAAATGTCCCGATAAGTAGGTATATTAAACATTCGTCATATCACGAATATATTGCTGATTATAAAAAAGAAGAGTTTTTGAAATAATCGAAAGAACACAGCTCCAGTGGATTATTCTATTTTATTTATATTTTATATTTATATTGCTATTATTTCACATTCGACAAATGTTTACTTGAATAAATGGGAGAAATAGTTTTCATAAAAGGATCGAAAAACCTCATTCATGTGGAATACAAATTATTAGACACTTTTCCGAGAAGGGGAAGGGAATACATCTCTTCACCTCAAATTACCTGACTTCATGGGATTTCTACTAGAGCAAAAAAATATCATAATTCAACACATACCGCTTCCCGACCAACTGACACAGATCAAAGTGTAACTAAAAATATCATTAAATACAGAGCAAGAGAATAAGAAACAAAAATTGTTAACCCAACTATTATATAAATATCCATAATTATAAATGCAAATAATTTTATATTGTGATATATTCATGTAATCTATTACAATGTATTCAGCTGAAAGAAAATTAAGACCATTTGACAACGTTAGGAAGTGTCACCTGATCCTAATTTGTGAACCTTGGATATCTAGACATAAGCTCTGACATGAGATTTTAGTGCGCAATTTTCTAAGCTTAAGTGTCAAACGAAAATATTTATGCTTACGAATATTTCTGAAAATTGGCAAAATTTAAGTATTTTCTTCCTGTTTTTTTTTTGTGAAACAGACTCACATTTAGTTCAGGATAATAACCTTTACTGTTCAAAGTGAAAATATTTATCGTGAAATAGCATGAATTAGTGTTGAAAAAGTACAATTTTTTGAACTAAAATCGTGATTTTTGAAGTAATTACTGGATGATCCATCGAAATTTTTGTTCTAATCTGCTTTATTTAAGTTGAGCTTTCAAACAAATCTAAAATTAACGTAAAATTCCGAGGGACGCTGATTATACTACTGGAGAGATCTAGCTTGTATACTTTGATGGTGGTATCAGACAACATCTAGAGCTCGGAGATCTGAGAATGGGAACACATGCTACACACTAACACCATTAATATAACTACCAGTGTTCCATTTTCCACTCATAGACTTGTAGCATTTGCTCATTTGCTTGTCGCTGTCTTACTCGTAGAAAATGAACCCCATCTCGTGCACGGTATAAAATAAAGTGTGAAATCTTCTTTAGATATTTGTCAGATCCCGTTAATGCATTCCAGTTGAATCGTAAGAAGCAATGTTAAACCGAATACCAAGAATTGAATTTTTATTCGTTTCAGCTGACCACGGTGATGTTATTCTTCGGAATACTAATTGAATAACCAAACGACATAATAACGTACTTAAAGCAACAGTAGAAGCACAAATAATATAACGATATTAACATATACAAGCGGAGTGTAAATATTTTTTCTTTCAAAAGCTACGCACGTTGTTTACTTGACTTGATGTCTGTTCGCTGTAAATGGTTTTATCAACATCATACTCACGAAAATACATTCTTACGTATCTACCAAGGTGATACGAGAATAATCAAAGCAGGTGCAATATTTCTGTTATTAGTTTACAATAATTATGTGGAGGCTAATATCACGAAGAAGCAGTATAGGGAGTATGGAAACTGAAGGGTCCACACAGTAAACTCAACGAAGACTTGCCTCTGAGCTGAAGCCTGCGAATAACCTTAAATTCTTCCAAGGAATGAGATGTCCGAAAATGGTGGTCACATTTGTCTCAAAAGCAGGTCAAGTAGCACTACAAATATCACTCAGATGTAGAAATATATTAAACTTTAATTCCAATTTATTTATATGACTATTTCACCACGTGTCATAAACGTCAATTATTATAACACACATCATAAAATGTTTATAGGTAATAAATGTAAAGATAATATTTCAAAATGACGTGAACATAAATCAAAATAACTACTAATTGTACGGCCCTTATGAAACAATCTTTTGAAATTAAGGTAAATATGAAAAAATATTTTAAAACGCTCATCAGCATAATGTAGTGTTTGTGAAAGATGCTCCCTCTGCCAACTACAACACTAAATGCCTCTACCATCTCATGAAATTTACATAATAATTTCATAGCTGTCTCACCTGTATCGTTCTATTATTAAATTCATATATAAAAGTGCCAATGAACCCCAATTGATGGTTCATCAGCTTTAGATAATTTACAATAATTATACTAAAAAAATCAGATGCTCATTGCAAATAATCATTTGTACAGATTAATAGCAAATATGATTTTAGCAGTTTCTGAACATAAAGTGTCTTCGTCAAAATGTATTGTCGGCAAAATCATAAATATTGTTACAAAACACTATAATTTAGATGAATCAATAGTACTACACAAAGTTGGTCCGTGGATACTGGTTCATAAGGTACCTACTTGCAGGTAAGTAATATGAGCGGCTTGAAGTAGAAAGGTATTTGATTCGCGAGTTAGTTGTTTGAGCCGTGAATTAGATGCTCGAGCCGTGAACTGGTGATATTCTTCGGAGTTTTTCTATTAGAAGGTTTACTAAATATTTCAGTAAGCCACTAATATATTAATATCTACTTCAATGTCACGCATTCAGATCTAAAATCCTGTAGCTTTATCAGGTTTTAATGACTGTATTGCATATAATATTTCAGTTGCACATTGGTTATTCTATTATCTTGTCCTCTCGACAGATGGGATATGTTTAGCGTCTTGGTAGTGAAATAATGACTAATAATAAATTAGAAAAACCGAAGAAATACTTTCAAGTTAAATGTGTTTTTATTAAATAACTATTTTATTTAAAACAATTTTTTCATCGTCACATATTCTATTCATACTTCGCGTTACACTTTTCTTCTGTCATTAAAACAGTCAAACGAGATTATTGATTTGACCATTCTTATATTTTATTCATAGCTTTTTTTAATTTAGTGAACATATGCCAAACATCACGTAATAAACTATGAAATTGAAGATATAAATATTGCTAATATAATACGAAAAAACAAGCAATAAAATGTTTATTTAAAGAACAAAGGTGGGACTTTATATTTAATTTTGTAATAAATATCACAGAATAATAATTATTCTAACGCTTTTATTACAAGAAAATGTGATAATACTTTAATTTTGTAGTTAATAGACAAACGTTCAATTGTAAAATTGTAAAACGGTTTGATCCTCCACTGGAAGAAGCTTCAACATCATTTTATTTGTTTCCAGCATTTTTTATTGCATTTCCATACAGGGTGACAATTTTAAAACTTATAATAGGCTGTTCCTCGTGAACAAAAAGAGATATCAAAAAAATTTCAAAACCGTTTCTAGAGTAGAAAGGGGGAACTGAAATGACATGAGATAACGCACCCCCATCAACCACCTACTACAGTAATCACGATGGTTTACATTATGCTTGAATGTGTGGAGATAATTCCAATATTTGGCTAACAAAAAGAACGTTATTTGCAGACAGCCAACGTGTTCAATGGGAGACATCCCGAAAAGCGTATATCTTTGATTTAGTCGCAAAATTTAAAGAGACTGGTTCAGTGGCAAGTAAAAGAAGGAATGTCGCAAGATTACTCGAGGAAGCAGCTCAAATCAAGTCCTTGGACAATTTGGAATAGATCCTACTTTATCAACTCGTCACGTCTCTACAATGGCAGGACTATCACATCAGTCGGTACGGAAAGTTCTAAAGCTTCATAAATTTCATGCCTATATGCAGTGTCTTCAAGAACTGTCCAATGACGACCCAGACCGAAGAATTCGGTTTTGTGTAAGAATGAGGAATAAACCTAGACTCTCAAGAAATATTTGTTTTAGTAATGACTGATAAGTGTACATTCTATTTAATTAATAATGTGCATAAACAAAACTGTCGTTATTGGAATGATGAAAATGCACATCTGTTTAGAGAAAACCACACTAAGTATCCTGAGAAACTAAATGTTTGGGCAGTGGTATTAGAAGATTATGTGATTGGCCCGGGAAATTTGAATGGTGAAATGTACCTCGATATGCTGGAGAACACTATTGAGCGCTTAATTATTCATTAATTAGAGAACCATCGGGTCAGAGATGGCAATCCAGCTCTAGATGAAAATGTGTTGCACTTTCAGCTTCCATTGGGCAGTAGCAGTTAGGGACTGGCTAGAAATAGATGGATTGGAAGGAGAGGTACAATTGAGTGACCACCTAGGTCAATAGACTAACTCACTGCCACCTGTTTTTGTTCTTAGGTCGGTTGTTTATAAAACTCAACCAACCTCAATCGACGATTTACGACGAATAATTAGTCCAGCATGTCGTGATAGTACGCGGAGGAGTTTGAAAATAGATTGTACTATTGTTTACAAAGCAATGGAAACCATTTTGAACATTTACCGACTTAATTAACAGTTTTTAGTTCGAAATTTAACACTTTTTCATTCTGTTGTCAAATAAACGTGACTGCCTTATTCTTACACACTGTATAATTATAGCTTGAACCGTTGGGAAGCATTTTCTACGGGCTTTCCAACGACGTATCACAAGTAGGGGGTTGCCTTTTAAATTTTTGTAGGTAGGATAGGTGTTTGATGGGGTGTGTTCCCTCTTATATCATTCTAGTTCCCCCTCCCCACCCTAGAAAGGGTTCTGAATTTTTTCTGATATTTTTTTTCGTTCAAGAAGTACAGTTTATTGTTAGTTTTAAAATTGACACCCTGTAAATACATAGTTATAAATATTTTGAAATCATGCTACTTCATCAACATGTAACTACATGAAGCTACAAAAGAAGGTTGTACGAAGTTATGATGCTCATTAGGCCTAGACTAATGAACCATACCGATGGCATATAAATTACATGCAAGGCGAGTCATACAATATTTTAATCTGGTAACGA
Organism: Galerucella tenella; assembly: GCA_910591685.1. Taxonomy (NCBI): domain Eukaryota; kingdom Metazoa; phylum Arthropoda; class Insecta; order Coleoptera; family Chrysomelidae; genus Galerucella; species Galerucella tenella. The sequence continues at coordinate 5,877 of CAJUYH010011334.1, forward strand.
TTTTATGAGTTCAATGTAACTAAAAAGACGACAAGCTTCGTGATCTATTTGTATAATTAGTGTGAAACCTTCATGAATCGACGCTAGCCATAAATACTTTTGTTAGGTTTGTTAGGTTTGTTAGCTGTTCCCAATACCTTTGGATAGAAAAATAAAATATCAACATGGAAAAACCAGCCAGGAAATTCAAATATTCAACACGAGATGGAGTGGAATGATGTATTCGAGTTGGAATTTAGCTGGAACGTGTTTTTTAAAATATTGTTGAAAATAGTGTGGTTAATGACATTAACTTTAAATTGTCTGAGAATTTCGATTTTTTTATGTAAAAGTAAAATAGTTCCTCCCACATACCATTTTGATCTAAGGTTTTCATGGAACACTGATCTTCAGGAAACTTCGCTGAAAGCTACAATTGCCATCGGCAGTCGCAAAAAAATATGTGAAAAAATCGGGGGTCTTTACCAACAAATGACCCAATGGCTATTGTCACGGTTTGATTTTAGCATTCAATATTTTTGAGCCATCTCGTATACATGAATGATAACAGCATTTTAGTATAATTTTGGTATATTTGAGTGAAATTTCTGGTTAATATATCCACAGCTGACTACCTATTATGCCCAGTTCACATTTTACTTCAACTAAATAGTTATTTAATTTTTTTTTAAATTTGTATACCTCTATTGCTTCGTTTTATGGTAGTTGCATAGGGTAGGTATTTGTCCAATGGCATTGTTGAAATTCATAACATCTGTATCACTTTTTTTCAACACCGATTTCTATTTGGACCAATAATTTCTGTCACAGTTTCTGAAGTTGGAGTAACCTAAACCTCATCATCATCTTATCTTTCATTAAACCCTACCTCCAAATTAACCTGAACAGGAGGATAATTGGTAGGACGGTAGAGCAGAGTATGCTGTATGGCGCTGAAGTGTGGGGTGAGAAAGCAGGGGTGAATGCGAGGGTTATAGACCACTCCTGCGGGTGCAGAGAGGAATGGTATTGTGTTTTGATGAAAGCAACATTTCCGTGAAATGGTTCGGTAAAACGAAGGGTTTTCTAATAAAAATTATAATCTCTTATTGCTGTTCCATTATTTTGAATCCATGCGTGTGTACAGGCCTTCACTTTCTTTTATACACCTTCGATAGTATTCGAGCGAATTAGTTTTTGCCATCTAATGTTTCTTTCTTGGTTTGATTTTTATCAGTGTCAAGTAGAATAGAATATTGGAATTTTACGTTGACTTCACTAATGAAATTGTGTTCGGCTGGTTGGAGATTTGAAACCCCTCATTTTGGTCACTTGTTTGTGGATTTCGGGTTTATTCTCCAGAAGTAATCTTCAAAGAAAGTGAGTGGCACTATACATAAAAATTGTAAGACCAATGATACCCGACAGATCAGTTATGTGATGGACAAAGACACTGCAAGTATGAGCTTTAAGGAAACACACAAATATTTGCTTGGTTCTGTATACCATTCTTTCAATTGCGATGAAGATCCTGCTGACAACTACACAATCTTATACAAACCAAATCTGGTGCACATAGACAAATAGCCAATATACACAAGAGCCCGCTTTATCGAACTTCCAATCACAATAGGTAGGAAGACTGGAAGAAAAGTGTACCTCTACAGGCTGGAGCAACCTGATAAACGGCGACTGCAAGGCAGGTAGAAGTTGGAATCGGGATTGTAGAGCGCCACAACTTTCCAAACAGAAGAGACTTCGCTACTACTGCGTTAAAAAAATATTAGAGAGCAGTAAAGAGCATGCCGATCAGTTACCATATCCATATACACAAGGTCTGTTCTCACAAGCATCACAGACAGTCTTTGACAATCCGGATTCGGCGCAAAGACTCTAAATCGTTCTCCCGAGAACACTTTAGCGTCATTGCGCCGAATCCGGATTGTCAAAGACTGTCTGTGATGCTTGTGAGAACAGACCTAAAGAGTTGGAAGGGCACGGTCGCCTCCGTACATCAAAAGAACAGATAAAATGCGGATGAAATGGCTTTTTATTAGCGATGAGCAAAGCAAGACCAAGACCAAGACTCGAACAGTCTCGGTCTTGGTCTTGGACTTGCTATTCAGTCTTGGTCTTGGTCTTGCTCAAATCTGTCTGGTCTTGGTCTTGCTGTATTTTGTTTGGTCTTGGTTTTGGTCTTGGTCTTGCCATAATTTCTTAACGCACATCTCTCAAAACATTTTGTAAACATTTTATTTTTATGCAACAAACATTTTTAAACCTGAATTTACAATATTTGAATTGAAAAAAGTTCATTAAGACATTATTTCTTATTGTTATTCAAAGATGGATTGTGAATAGATCGTTTAAAATCAATCATTATTTTGTAAAATACTTTATTTTATTGCACTTTGAAAATATAAATATTGTATTAGCTCATTAGTTATTTGGTATGAGACTATTGTTTAATTCACTCATCAGTGTACTGTTCTACAATATTTAAGAAAAAACATTTAACACGTTCAAGTCATTTTAAAACTTATGCCACCTACGCCTATGGTAAAATGAATCGTAAAGCGATCCGTTCAAGGTCATCAAAAGCTCTGGCAATTTATGAATGAAATTCATAAGAGTTATACTACTGGTTCGTTCTTATACTGTGCGACGGCTTTGTCACAAATCGTCTTACATACAGAAACTTTATCATGTACGTCGCGATATGACCTTGTCACAACTTGTCAAGAGAATGATTCTCTAGTTCAAAATATATTTATGAATACTAAAGAACCCACTCTTCTCCAACGCATAAATTGACCTTTTAGCCAAAAAAACCTTGAGAAAAATGAAAATATTGAAAAATAAGTAATTTTCCTTTGGATTTTAGCCATGTGTTAACCAGACATTGGGACAAAGACTATGTACTCTTCGAACATTTTTGTGGATCATTTTTTTTACAGTGATTTCTTTGTTTTTTATGTATATCGTTAAAATCTAGTTAAGAAAACTTACAATTCGTCATGCCAACTTATATTGTTCCAAGAGAAGCATGTTGACGCTGTTACAAATATTTTATCTCATATAGTTAGTGGGAAAAGAATTTTTTGGTTGAGTCCTGCGTATTTAGTCTTGGTCTTGCAAAGTCGGTCTTGGTATTAGTCTTGTTCTTGTTCATTCTGTCTTGGTCTTGGTCTTGCGAGTCAAAGAATGGTTTTGGTCTCGGTCTTGGTCTTGCTTTTTCGCAAGACCAAGACCAATTTTTCTCATCACTACTTTTTATTGTATCAGAACCCATCTGAACAATTAACATATCCACATGATACAGAAATTATATTTTGTTTCATTCAGAACATTGAAACGTTTTTTGAAAAATACAATGTCCATGGGTCGTGAAGCCAGAACTGTGTTCATGAGACACGTCAAAACTATTTCACGTGCTAATAAGCCGGCGAACGAAAATTGCTGAAGTGTCGGTCTCCATCAAAGAAAGCCAATGAGAGCATAGAGTGGGGACGTGCCAACCACTGGCCTCTCACGGCTTCAGTTGTAATTCAGAGTTCCTTCTTGATACTTGGTGCAATCAAATTTAGGAGAACTTCACAACCACTGAAGTTTCACAACTTGAAACTTAATCCGAAAAAATCTCAAGTAATGCTTTTTGGTCCTAAAGATAAAAGAACTGAAGTGACTCTCTTTCTCTACGAATCAATGATGACATTATTCCATTCGTGAAAGAAGCTAAAAATTTGGGTCTCTGGTTAGACACTGATTTGAGGTATTCCAAACATATCAGCCATCTATGCAAAACTTCCTTCAATGTTTTGAGACAACTTTACCCTAATAGGGACTTATTATCGAGAAATATGAAGTTAAGTCTTTGCGAATCCCTCATCTTCTTTAGATTGTCTTATTGTGACAGTATTTATGGGCCTGCCATTCTACAAACTAATGCTTTGCGACTGCAGAAAATTCAAAACAACTGCATTCGATTTTCTTATGGTATCCGCAAGTATGATCACATCAGTGCGTCCTTTAAGGACTCGGGATGGCTGAAATTAAATTATTTGAGAGAAATGCACTCGCTCACCCTCACTCATAAAATTTTAATAACTGGTAATCCACCTTATCTACGGAAAAAACTAGTTCTGCTATCGCAAAAAAATCCTCACGGAATAAACACACACTACTAATTCCAAGGCATACTAAGACAATCCTCACACGAAGCTTCTCCTATAATGCTGCGAAACTATATAATTCCATCCCTGTGGAGTTCAAGGAACTCACCCTGAAGAATTTCAAAAAACGTTTAAAGGATCTGCTTTTGGAAAGGCAACAGTGACAACGTACCACAACCCGATTTTGCTATTTGTGCTTCTTTGGTTATGATATACACTTACCGACTTAAAATTCGATCCGTTCAAAACAATGATTTATTTAAAAATGCTATAACTTTCAAATGGGAAGGCTGATTTATTTGAATTTTCAAGCAACTTTTAGATAAAATACTGTAGTTTTAAGGTTATTATTCGGACATCTAAAAGTAATTTAGTACTCGCCGCATATACAGGGTAGAAGAGAAAACAATTTTTTCCTCTACTTTTGACACACCCTGTAGGTTAATTCTGCTAGTAGATCTGCACACAATTAACTTTATCAAGAAGACTGATTTGTTGCCAACATGTTGTTTTTTTATTTACCCCAATATCTTAATTTGTTTGTTAAATGTGATGGTTTAAAGAAAATGCAACATTTTATAAATGGTCATAATTAAAATGACAGTAGAGAATAAACTACAAAATAAGTAGATAGCTGTGGCCAACTCACAATATGACAACTATGGAGAAATGATGACAACTGTCAAATATTCGTTACTTGGCAATTGCAGTTTAATTATCAGTATTTAATTTAACATCACTGATGCAGCACGAGCAGTTGCTCTGGTACAAGACGGTAGGTCTCAGTATTATGCTTCTAGAATATTGGGTGTTACAAGGTGTAGCGTCCAGAGAGCTGTACAACGTTTCAATGTAACTGGTAGTTTTTCTAGACGAAGAGGATCTGGCAGACGACGTTCTACAAATGTTCGAGATGATCGTTTTGTAACATTAAACGTTTTGCGAGAAAGAAATACTACTGCTGTCATGGCTCGAAATCTAATAGAGGGTAGGCCACGACGCATTGAGGCAGTTATTCGCGCTCGTGGGGGGAATACCCTTTATTAATTTGTAATAATTCTTCGTTTATTTGTTGTTTGATTTGCTTAGAAATTTATGTATTACTCTGCTAAAACTGAATAAAAAAAATTTAGAAT
>CAJUYH010011335.1:0-11161 GCA_910591685.1 Galerucella tenella
GTTATTTTATAACTAAACTGAATAAACAACTTTCAGTATTCAAGTTTAGAATACGTCTCATTTTATATCAATAATTATCAAATACCATTCGGACCGTACTTTGAGGTGATAAAAAAAGTGGAGACTATGCTACAATATCTCAATTTACATTTTATTTGTTCAGTTTTGGAAATCTTTAGGGCTAGATGTTTTTGAAAATGAAAATGCAATATTTTGTTTCTATGAAATTTCGTCACTTGTTTCATTTCATACACACCACTTAATTTTGGTCGCGTGTCAATGTCGACTGTAACAGCTGCCCGTTTTTCATGAACCGCATCGGTATTAAATAATAAAGCACTGTTAAAATTGCAGGAATAAATTCCTGGTAGTGTGTCCTGCATGCGAAACAACAGACCAGCTTTTTTGAGTGACTTTATTTATAACCCGAACGACTCCGAGACTCGGCAGAATTCGAAAGTTTAATTTTGTTTTGGGTGAACAATTGGAAGGGCTGTTTTTGGCGCTTTTTTGCCCATCAGAAATCGCAATATCCATTTTAATCGCGTGTACAAAGGATGATATTGGATTATTCAGAACAGAGATAACGCTCATCCTTTTACAAAAAGAATCAATATAGGCAATATCGACATCTACTTTCTATAGACGTGTAGTATTCTGGTAAAGTTAGTAGCCTGTCATGCCATAAAGTCGAACATTTTTCAGGCGGATATTGTTGCTTTGCTTTGCTTTGTAGTTTATTTTGGTTCATAGGTTTGTGGCAGTTGTTACCAGAGTATCTGGTGGAATAATCTCTCAGAAGTATCTACCGATTTTAAACATCTAGTTAAAGCTTTGGAATGTTATATTTAGTATTTTTTATTATAATGTGTTTGATACAGATCTTTTGATTGTTTTGGAGATCTTTATTTCCGTCCTTCCACTTATTAATTCACTCCTTAATAGTTTATATTGGTTTGGGATGCTCTTCTTGTTGCTTCTATTCTTTTTTTCATTCCGGTATCCTTGTCTCCGTCATTGGATATTGTCATTCACAAGTTTTTTATTTCGTCTATCTTTTGAAACGTATAATCTCCAAACTTAATATGTCTGTACTCGCACTTCTTTTTGGATCTTAATAGCTTGATTTTATACGCATTTACTTTGAGACCAATATTTCTTCCCTCTCTCATACTCTTGTAGTATTTCTTCCATGATTTTTCTATCTTTTGTCACAAGTCACATTTTCAAGATTCCCTCATTTATCTTTCCAAAACGTGATTAAACGTTAAGTTAAATCACCCTGCTTCACTCCTTCTTGTCATATTCAAATTTTGTTATTCCTTCCTTAGTTCTTATGTTGGCCACTGCAACATTGATATTCCCTTGCTAAACCACCCCTCTCGTGTAATCTTTTGATGTTATCTGAACGGGAGTCCACATTATGCCGCTGTTTGCCAATTGTGGGTTATAGACGTGACCGTTGGCACGTGCCAATGAGCCAGCTGTGTGCCAATGTAAATCGCTGAAGTGTCGGTCTCCTTCAAAGGAAGCCAATGAGAACGGAGGGTCGGGATGTGTCAACCACTGGCTTCTCACGGCTTCAGTTGTGATTTATAATGTCTACCAGTTAGAACGTGCTTTCAAATGGAGTGGACGAACGGGAAAGTTATTATAAATAGATACCGAAATCGTACTGTTCTGTGAACCTTTTGCGACTAGTCTGAATGAATGCCAACACATGTGTAGACGTTTTCACAGTTGCAGGATTTGCCAATAGGCTGTAGCCTAAAACTGCCCAAGGCTAGAGCACTCCACCTCAGGGAGTGGTATTCGGCACCAATTAAACTATTTTATACACTATCACTGGGATGGGGTGTACAATTAATATTAAATTGGACACCACCAGCTTTTTGATCGAACGAAGCAATTAAAACAAGAAACAAAAGGTGGAAAGCTGGAAACACCTTGTAAGAAATTAAATTTACGTTACAAAAAGATGAATAAAATAAATCTACTTATTCCCGAACACGTTTATCCAATTCAATGATTATTGAATAATCAATACAAAGAATGAAATAATAATTATTTATTGAATTATTTGAAACTCAACATGAATTGAATATTTCAAAAATTGAGCGAAGAGAATACTAATTGTAATTAGCACGCCAAATCCAAATCTTACACACACTATAGATAAGACGGAGGAACTTATCTTAGAGGGCTGAGGATATTTGCAGCTCTTAGCGCGATGGCGGCAGTGGCGGTGATGTCTTCGACAGGTTGTGGACCTCGTGCACGGGCAGGAACGAAGTGGACTGAAGATGCCTTCGGAGGTGAAACTTAAATGAAATTGCCTTAAACCTTGCAGAGCTGCGGAAGGAAGAGAAAACAGGGATAAGGAACTAGAAAAGAAACATTAGGAAGGAACGAATAAATAGAACAGATCAGGTAAAAAAGGAGCTTATGCTATAGCGCATACAAAAGCCGAACTCCACGTGCCAAAATACAACTTAACAGTGATCTGTTTCATTCTATTCGTTTTGTTCCTGAAATACACAAAAAAATGTAAATCAGCAAATAAGCAATAAATATAGATAAGCTGTAAGCCCCAGAAAATAACCTAGGGAAAATACAATATTAACTTACCAACCAGACAATCGAAAATTGTTTACCAAAAATTAAAAATAAAATATAAATAACTGTTGCCTTCAATGTGGCAGTTAGAGGAAAGAAAGAGTACACAGGAAAATTGAAAATTCGAACATCGACAGACAAAAATGGAATGGGAATTTGATAAAAATCAATGTTTTATTTCGGAGTGGCTAATGCGACAAGGAAACGGCATGGTTAGAAATTTAGTAAAAATTTGGGAGGAAGTGACTAATGAGCCACAAAATTCACTAAATGAAATAGTTTTTCAGACGAAAAACGTAACAGCTGAACAGCATGTTACAAGGCATTGCCATCGCGGCAATGATTTATAAACAATGTTATGTGAAATAATTCCCTCATATTTTTTGCATATTTGTTGATCACCCTTATATGTATTGTTATCATTTTACCAAGTGGATAGATACATTGTTGGAATAACGTTGTCATTTTCGAATTCATCTCATTTAGGGAAATCCGCAAATGATAAGTATATGTGTGACTTTATTGACGCATCGTATGATGTACAAAATACATTCAAAATAAATGTTCACCATACATTGGATTAAGATACGACTCGGTCTATTACAAAACCTAGAAAAAGTTTTTGGACATTCGCCAATTTTATATGGTATTGTCAAAATTGATTTCACGGCATACAACGCGCTTAGTTTCTAAGTTAATTGCATGACTGAAAACATTGGGAACATCAAATAACGTGATTTTTTTATTATAAGAACTGTAAGTAGCATAGTTTTATTTATGATTTCAAGTTTCTGGAAAATGTAGTGAGTGTTTTCAAGTCATTCATGAATTTTAGTTCCACTCGGCTATTTTAACTTTTAATTGAAAGCGTAGAGTTTTCGCAGACGTTTGTATACAATCAATCGTTTACTGCAAACAGTATCTTTTTCAGTCATACTAGGATTGTTAGATATAGATAGATATATTTATTCCACAAAATCACAATATAAAGTACAAAGCATATAGAAATTTAATAAAATACACAGTGATTTTAGCCTAAGCGTTGGAAATAACAAAAGAATAGAAAAAAAAAAGTTTAAGTTAAAATTTGTCAGGAAGAATTCTATTATAAAAAACATACTGATGTAGTGGTTGTTTAATTTTTCTCTTAAATTTTTTGTTTGTAAGATTTTTCAAATGGTAAATGGTTATATACTTCAATACCTGAATATATAAAGGGTCATTTCGAGTGCGACTATATTTATAGTTTGGAGGTATTATGTCTTGTTTTCGAGTGGGATATTTTTGTCTGTCATTTGGGTTCATTTTGATGCTTGTGAATTAATAAGAATAAGAACAAGAAGTTTTAGATTTCAAGTTGAAAAGCGCTCTTATTGCTCTTTTTTGAGCCATGGATACGGAGCCTGCGGATACAGCAGTCCCCCAAAATTCAATATCATATTGCATTATCGTTATACTATCAAATTGAGCGAGCTACACCGTTTTTGCTACAAATATGTCAGGTTAATAAAATATGTGGGTAAAAATAAAATAAAAGATGGTATGGAGACTCTGCAGAATTAAATAAGGATCGTTAACAACCTGTAGTTGTAGCAGAACAAAATGATGCTGTGTGCAGAACAAGAATAGTATGACAAGCATTAGGAAATTTGACTATTTAGTAGTTTTCACATAATTTAACATTTGGTTGTAGCCTCCGAACCATGAACAAGTAAACAGGCGTATTTTGTTATTTTTCAATATACAGATGTCGATGAACTAGCAAAGAGGGGGACTGAAATACCCTTTTGTGAGCCTGAACCCTTTAGCGGAAACAAGTCCAATGTTATATTGAAAGAATTAGCTAATGCTAAAAAAAGAATATCTAGCCATTGGAAAGATCTAGCTAGACAATCAACGGTGACTAGAACTTGTTGAGATCAAATGAATGCATAGGTCGAAGTAAAACTACACTAAGAACTTGGATTGGACATTGTCGCCTGAATAGGAACCTGAAAAAGCTCAAAGTAGCGAATGAAGAAGAACGTTGATTTGGTGGCATGGAAGAAGAAACCTCCATCCACATACTTGCGAATTGTACAGCAAATCAGAATCCTAGAGAACAGCGCCTGTGAGATTCCTGGATAGAAGAGGGACATTTACCTAAGTTGAAGTCTACAGATATCCTAAAATTCCTCCGAGAAATAGGACTCTCCTCTGGTCTCAGTCAATGTCATCCCAAAATACTTTGATGTTATTTTTGATTGTACTCGCTCAACAACATGAAAAAGAAATATCTTCTGTAAGTTCCTTGTGGCATTACTTATTCTTTTTTCTCTTTTTTTTGGAAATCAAACCGCCATAATGTTTTTTATTTCGACGTTTCGGTAGCGTTCCAACTACCGTTGTCACCGTTGTTCCTGGTGATATGTTGGGATCGTATTATTTGTAAATACAACTCTGTGTTATGAAGAGCACAGCACAAAAGAATTCTTATGAGCTGCGTGTTACTTTTGAACTTCAACAATTCGTTCACTTGCTAAAAGCAGCGTTTAAAATGTACAGAAAAATGTTTTGAATAGCGATACACTCATATTCACAAGTCTTAATACTTTTTTCCTTTTATAACGAAATTCTTTAACAACTCTCGTTTTCACTCCTTCGTAATCGGATTTACAATTTTTTTTTTCAAAAGAGAAAAGACCTGCTATATTGACGTTTTTTTTTCCTAGTGACTGTTTGTACTGTTTAAAAACTTTAATTAACGTTCTTAGGGATTACGGGATTTGAAACTTTATAAAAAGGTCAAACATTCGGTTGATTTTACTCTTTTGTTTCCAAATTCCATCCATCGCGCTGGATACGTATGAAAAAAAATGGCTCATTTGTTTTTGTCATTTTAATGACGATGGAGACAAATTTATTCGTGAAAGACTTTTCAGTCGAACAAAATAGTAATTGACTCGCCCTTTGAATTGTTGGTTTAATATCTGGTATTAATTCTTGTCCCTTTCATTTTAAAAGTCGTTTTATTAACGATTGACTTATTTTTGTGTATATGAACTCTTGTTTCGATATAAACAATCGCTTTTAAGGTAGATTTCTAATCAGGGATGATAAAAATGGTCCATGTATCATTCCTTTGACACTTTTTTAACTTCATCACTGATCTCGGGTTGAAGGTGCCTTTGATTTTAACAAATTGAATGAAACCGTTACTTTGTATTCGTTCATACTGCTCGATTTTTAATTTGATTTGATCCATCTGATTTTGCATTTTACAGTTCATCCAAGCCTTGCAAAATAGAATCTACGCGTATTTGTTGACATTGTTAGTAGATAAACTTGTGCAGCATAATTTGTATACCCAGAATATACATATTTGCTGCTTGAAATTACCTATCAAGATGGAAGTATTTGAATAAAAATGCAATTAGTTTGAAATTCGCGCTCCAAAAATGACTAATAACATAACAAGTACGTTCAGAATATATCGAAATTTGACAGTGTACGTGTCAGTCAGACGTCGGGGTAACGCTTCTCGTGGTGCGTTTATGAATTATTTTCAATGTTTGTCTCAAATTTGGCTAGTAAAACTGTATATACACTGCGGTGGTGAAGACATTTATAAGCATTGCATCTTACTCCGCTCGGGGCGAAGCCACTTGCTAAATAATTTTGGTGCTCGGTCAAAAATAATAGTCTTCACCACCTTGGTGAAGATCCTGTGGACTCAAGATTTGATCAAGCTTTTTCTCGAATTTTGTGAGCTAATGCACCTTGCAAAAAGAATATTACTCATACCACGTTCCCTTCGACGCAATAACCATTTTCTACACCCAAGTTTCCTATTTTGTTACTTTTTGTCATTCTGTAGTTGTATTATAATAATATCAAAAGATTTGAAGCTGCATATGTGCTTCTCAAAAGAAATTTCAATCATCTCCACACTTACAAAAATCTATACTTCTGAATACAACCAAAAAGCACACAGCTTAAAATTTGTGATAGGAAAATCATAAACTTACATTTTCTATTTCTATTGACATGGATGACAGTTGAAATTTTCCAAGTTGAATCGAAAATCAGAAAGATGTAAGATTCATTTTATGCAGATGTTTTGTGCAGCTGGACTTACGATGTAATAACATCGTCATTTTTAGTTTCATTTTATACAAGCGTTTCCGAGCACGTTTTCTAGATGTCAGTATTCGCACATTTGACTGTGGCGCATGTATATACGTTACACCATACAGAAATAATTTTTCAAAGGATGGATCCAATTATTATAATGTACTATTTATGTCGAGAAATTAAACTAATCAGAAAAAAGAAACGATGGGGCGTTCATCCTATAAATGTTACTAGGTATGTGGATGAGGCATACCGTAATCTAAATGGCAAACTAAGGGGTCTATTTTGTAACCCTTCCTCTAAAATCAGAGGCTATTGAAAATTTATCCAGCGCTAAAATCAAATCGGCTTTCGCTAACCCTAAAATAGCCTGCTAAAACTATTATTTTTAAATGGATGTTAAAGTGTAGGTATCTTTAAATAATAACGGTAACAAAAATGGTATAGGTAGATGTTGCTGGTGAACTCTTGATTGAGGAATAAATTGCAAACTAGGAAAATTGAGAGAAATTTTCATAGTCCAGGTGATTTAGAGTTTGGCGCGATAATCGCTGGTATCAGCTTGAAACTTTGTATAAAGGTTGCAAAAAATACGTGCAATAAAATAGTACTAACCCGCAAATGCAAAACCTTGCACGACATTGTTTAAATGACAATATTGTGCTATTTTCTAGTAGAATTACTCGTTCATTCGTGAATATCTTTTTTGCTCTTGATTATAAAGAAAAAATGTAAAATACTTTTTTTATTGTCTTCTAAAAACGAACAATATGAAACCAACCGCGTAAAAAATATTGATTAGATCAAAAGTTATTGATGATTAAGTTTAAATAAACATTAGTTAGATTAAACAATATTAGATTATTTTGTTAACAATGACAATATCCTGTAATTGTGCTTAATTACTGTACTCCGTCAACAGATCACGTGTGCCAAACCCGCAATCAGTAAGTTGAATAGTTAATGAGTTATAGCGTTATAAACAAATTGACGTAGCATTTTTTTGCAATAAACCTGTACCACTTTGTCACTTTCCCTGTATGACGCTGATTTTTTCTAATGTAGATTACGTACGGTGTAATCGAGCGGCGTCGTTATTTTTTCAAAAATTGCATTTGCACGGCCAAGATAATTATTTAATTATTGCAAAAAAATGCTTCGTCAATTTGTTTATAACGCTATAACTCATTAACTATTCAACTTACCGATTGCGGGTTTGGCACACGTGATCTGTTGACGGAGTACAGTAATTAAGCACAATTACAGGATATTGTCATTGTTAACAAAATAATCTAATATTGTTTAATCTAACTAATGTTTACTTAAACTTAATCATCAATAACTTTTGATCTAATCAATATTTTCCGACGCGGTTGGTTTCACATTGTTCGTTTTTAGAATACAAAAAAAAAGTATTTTACATTTTTCCTTTATAATCAAGAGCAAAAAAGATATTCACGAATGAACGAGTAATTCTACTAGAAAATAGCACAATATTGTCATTTAAACAATGTCGCGCAAGGTTTTGCATTTGCGGGTTAGTACTATTTTATTGCACGTATTTTTTGCAACCTTTATACAAAGTTTCAAGCTGATACCAGCGATTATCGCAAAAAGGCGATTTTTGGTGTATAACGTCTGGACTATTCAGTTTATATTTGAAATAGCTTAAATTAACAATCTTTATAGGTTATTCTAGCGCAGAATTTAGATATACTTTGTTCAGCCATCCTTTGCCGTTACGTCATACATTGTCCAGCTTGCTCTCTCATTCATGAAATGGATGAGACGGAATTATGACGTCATTAACGTATTTCTTATCTAAGGTCGACATAAATTTTATCTGTTACTTTTGACAATTCAGTCGTCATATTTTGTAAACAATTCTAAACACAAGCCATTGATTATAATTTTGAGGTTAAGTGTTAAATTACATTCAACAAATATAAGACATACGTAAAACAGCAGAATACGTCACCGATTATGACATAACGGCAAAGGATGGTTGAACAAACTTATAACTCCAAATACTTATTAGAGACTTGAACGATCCCTTCCAAATACAAACCAATTTTTTCAAAAGTCTTGTGATAGAACTTATTGTTTTCAGTCGTTCTCGGCGCCTATGACATTTTTTATAAATATATATAACTTATAATAGATTTCTTCGACAAAGCTCGAGAATTATTTCGGGAATTCACTACTACGATTACTACAACATGCTGAAGAAAAAGTGGCGCTCTCTAGTAATACAAATAGCTATTGTTTATTTGCTCAAAATTTGACCGACACAGTTTTACGACGGTTGTATATTAACGGAAGTTATTTTGGTAACAAATTTGACGAGATCTAACAATTGACGTCAAACCTGATGAATGGAACGAATTTTTTTTTTAATTTTTAAACATAAATGATCACAGTATGATTTTTTTGTTTCAGCTAAATCGGTGAATTCGGTGAGTCGTGAAAGTGACTATAACAAAGCACGCCAAATGGTCCCTAACTAGCTAAAACTAGGTTGAGACCACTTTCTCGCCCTCTCCCTTAGAAAAGTGACTTATCGATCAAACATTATAAAATGCAGCACCATCCGGGGTCATGGTACCTCCCATGGGGGGTCCCCCTTCAGAAAATGGTCGCCGTGCCTATTCCAGCGGCGGCCGCAGCTGGGCCGTTGCACATGCAAAATCCTACCGTTCATTTACAAGCTATGCTTGGGGGACTACCTACCCCATTGGCAACTTTGAGGACGTTCATGACACAACCGGCGCAACCACAAACAAGAAAGGTGAGTGGATTTATTGTTTAGGAGGGTATCTTTGCTTCGTGTGAATTTCGATTAATGTTGGGTATAAAATTCTTATTAGTTGATAGCAAAAGGATAATCTGGAACACGTGCGTAAATCCAATTTCTCCTTTTATACAGTTTGGCATTGTAAAATTTATGTTAACATCAACTGCCACAAATGAATTGTTTCCCAGACAACTGGAATTATATAGCTGGAAATATATCTGAATACACCTGAGCAATAAAATAGTTATTATAGACTAAGGCTATTCCCAAGTAACACAACAAGCATCGAAGTAGATTTAAAATCGACTTTTGTGTCACTCTTGAAGCTAATAGGCAATTGAAACCGTCCACTAAAGCTTCTACATGTAGCATTTATTACGTAATAGCTGCCTAAAGGGAAGGCGCGGTTTGGCCTTGAAGTAGATTTGATATAGCTTATTAGCAATTCAACCTGTAGGCCTGAATAGCTATACATTGGCACCAGAAGAGCATTTTATTAGATTTGATTGTCAACATTGGCTGTCAAAGCGATATAAAGAAGCAGTCGTTTAGTCCAGAAATGGCTTTCAATGCTTTGAATGATCATGCGCAGTTGAACATTTCTCGTGAGAATGTAATGAAGTTTTGTTTTGGATAAATATTAGATTTATATTGGAAATTTATGCCAACAGTTATGTAGGTGTTCACAAAAACAAACATCGTCAACTGTTATGGCAGAGATCTTTCCTTCAATATATTATGACAATTATTATTGTTTTTGAAACTGGAAAATATCATTGTGAACCTTTAGAAATATCTGCAAACCTTAATTTTCTGTAAAATGTGAATGAAATACTTCCTGAAAACAAAGGGGCCAGTGATAACTGTGAGCAAAATATACTTTATAAATTGAATTATTTTATTATAAATTATGGTGTTGCCATATTCAATTTTTATGAATGAATTATATACATCCAATTGAAATTGAAGTTTTTTATAGTATTTTTGGTTGGATTGATTGATAATATTATATTTGATGGATTAAATTGATTTATCTTTCCCAGATTTTCTGAAATTTGTATCTCAGTTTGAAATCAAATAATATCCTGAACCAATTATTTGCATATTCTATGCCAATACGAAGCTTCATGGAATTAAAAGCTAGATAGCTGTTTGTATTGATTTGTGAAAGCTTTCAAGATTATAAAGTTGAAGAGAAAGAAGATTATTGTGAAGTTATGTTTTGAGTAATAGATTGTTTTATAGGTCATATTTTATAATCATTTCCTAATAAAAAATGAACACCTTTAAATTTATTGAGACGTTAGAAAGTGGGGATAATATTTTGTGTATTGTTCCTGAGGCATGGGATGGGAACAACAGCAACAACAAATTTTCCACCAAGACGTAGTGGTATTAGCCTGTAAAGAAAGATTCCCACGACAAGGCCAATAAAGAGACGTGGTCCAAGAACCATGAAGGTGATCTTCTGTGTCTATCGTTATTTCGTTGTAACTTTTAGCTGCGTTACTACTTTTAATTAATTGGTATATCGTCACCCGAGAATTATAGTGTTCAATATCCACTTTTCATAATCTTACACCACCGATTGAAGGTTTTTTTGTTGCTTCTTCATTACGGTAATAAAATTCAATTAAT
>CAJUYH010011337.1:0-11153 GCA_910591685.1 Galerucella tenella
ATCATAAGTTTTTATCCAGGTTTTCTTATGATTTATCATTGGAATAGTTGTTAATCGATACACACTTCAATACACAAAATCACCAAACTGAGCTATACATATTTTGAAAACAAAAATAATCATACACAAAAAAGTAACAACAAACGCGTTTTATTAACATTTCCAAAATAAGAGAAAAAAGCGCTATCCCAATAAAAACCGTTCCTGGAACGTGCACTTCACTGGATTCCATTTCTAGTACACTATCATATCGTTAGAATGTCATGAAATAAAATATTTCATTTCACACTTCACCAGAGGTGTGATCTACTATGAATGGATCTTAATAAAATTTGACAACAAAGTTTTGTAATCTTGGAGTGCGTTCCGGCACGGCTGGAGCCAAACCAGAATTAACATAGTACGTTCCATTCCAGCTGAAGCTTGCTGGAATAGGTTGGCTAAGTTCGTTCAGATCAAGCTTGAGCCATGTAACTTTTGGAGGCAACCGCGAGCGTCTCCCGATTTCTGATTGGTGGTTCAGCTTCTTAGGTTAGTTGTGTTTATGTATGCTTAGGATAGGTTAAAAGTTTGACTTTTCTTTTCATTTTTGTATTGTTGCTAATTCTTAAACATATTATCAAGTCAGAGATATTATCGTTCTTAACAGTCTGGTTTTGCAATGGAAAACGAAATTATTGAGGATGTAATTGATGTACAAAACGACACCTATAATGAGAGCCGCCGGGTAGTACAAAATTAAGGATCAATTAAAATTCTGCTACATTCATTAGTAACAATAAAAAAAATAATTATTATATTTTACATTCTCTCTACTTCCCATATCAAAAAAAGATTTCTTTGGCTATCTAATAAACTACCCATCAATAATACATTCATGTTGGGATTCATGTCCATATCGCTAAAATTGAGAAAATTTAAATCACATTTAAATCATAATTCAGAGGTTATAAATCACAAAACAAACATGTCACTTGTCAGTGGTGGCTTTGGTCGTTCCAACACAAAAATAGCCACTTGAGTCTACACTGTGAAAGGGATAAAGTCAGTTTTAGGTTTGGCATTAGCCGTTTTTGAACGCACTCCTGATATATGGAGGTTATGAAAAATGTGATGTGTTATAATTTATAAGATGCGACCTAGGGATTCCTGTACAAAACTGTCAAACGCGAGCTAACTTTTTTACCAGATAGCGTTCATGAAAAATAATAACAGATATGGAAAGGTCGTTGAGAAATAAGTTCAAATGCACTTTCAATTTTCTCAAATTCGTTCTGGTTTAATAAGAAGAAGGATAGTTGTGATTAAAAAGGTCGAACCCTATTTTCATACCATTCTCGGATGATCTTAATCGATTAGGTGATGGCTAACATGGTAGTGCACGGTATTATTTGAATGTTAAACCTTAAGTATGGCGGTTCACTTCGCCGCTGAGATAAAATTATTTTCTTTTTGTTCGTATTTCTTTTTTTACAATTTTTGAAACAAATAACTTTGCTTTACATCAAATTAAATGCTTTTTGGACAAAAATTGTGAAAAAAAAACTGAAAACAGAAAAAAATTTCATCCCAGCGGCAAAGCGAACCGCCACAATTCAGGTTCAACTTTTGAATAATTTCGTGCCATGTTAGCCATCACCTAATAGATTAAGATAATCGGAAAGTGGTATTTTTCCAATAAACCAGAACGAATTTAAGAAAATAAAAAGTGCACTTGAACTTATTTTTCAAAGACCTTTTCATATCTGTTATTATTTTTCATGAACGCTATTTGGTAAAAAAGTTGGCTCGCGTTTGACAGTTTTGTACAGGAATTCCTATGTCGCATCTTATAAATATCACAGTGTAGATACAATCCTTGTAAGGAGTCCAGATTCATTACCCTAAGATTGAAGTTTTTATTTTCAGTTTTGATGTAATTGAAAATTAATTCAATAAAAGTTTATATTTTCCTCCACTTATATTTGCGTTATCAATAAAAGTTAGTGACCATAATTATTAAATAATATTTTCATTCTGAACATCACATTTGTGGCGACCGTGACAGGACTAATTTTTTGTGATTACGATTGAAAATTGGTAATTTGGTTTATATAAAATGTCAAACGCAATATTAGACAAATTAAAAAGGAGCAGAAAAGCTGCGAGAGCTGCATTTACAAGAGCGTTAGCAGCATTTAATGAAGAAATACATCAAGAGCAACCTGTGGTTGAAGATGTTCAAGTCACTTTTCAAATACTGGAGGCCAGATCTTTTGAATTGGATACATCAAATACTAAAATTTGTGAAGCTATGGTGGATTTAACAGCTGAAAAGGATGATCATGAGAAAATGATGGATGATGAATATGAGGTAGCTGTTGAATATACAAGTGAATATTTACGTGCAAAAATTGAAGCTAATAAAATGAATAAACAGAATCAATCAAAACAAAAAATAATTCATCAGCAAGTAGCACCTACTGGTAATACAGATTCCCAAAGGAGATTCAAGTTACCTAAGATTGAATTGAAAAACTTCGGAGGCGATTTAAAAGACTGGTTACAATTTTGGAGTCAATTTAAAAATATTCATGAAGATAATAGTATCACAAAAGAAGATAAGTTCCAGTATTTAATTCAAGCTATGATAACAAATTCAAGAGCTGCAGATTTAGTCAACAGTTTAAAAAGTCGTTTTGGTAAAGATGAACTACTAGTTGAAGTATATGTAAGAGAATTGTTAACACTAGTAATTAGTAATGCTGCAAAATCGAATGAACAAACTTCATTGGCAAAAGTTTACGATAAGTTAGAGGCGCAATTACGTGCTCTGGAATCACTTGGTGTCACTAAAGATAAATGTGCAGCCATGTTATATCCATTAGTTCAATCATCTTTACCAGAAGAATTGATCCGAACATGGCAACAACAAGCAACTGCAATTAAAAGCGACAACATCGAAGAGAGATTAACCAAGTTGACTGAGTTTTTGCAAGCTGAAGTAGAAAAAGAAGAAAGACTGCGTATGGCTGTCAGTGGATTTAATTTAAATAACAACAAACAATCGAGTAATACGAATAATTTCAAATTTGCAAAGAAAAAAGTAAAATCGACAAATGATATTGATATTCCAACAGCTACTGGTTTATTTACAAGAGAAGGTGAAAATGTCAAACAAAACATTAAAACCTATCCATGTATATTTTGCAGTGAAGATCATCGTAGTTCAAGATGTGGTAAAGCTAAACAAATGGCATTGGACGAGAAATGGAACATTGTTAAAGAGAAGAATTGTTGCTTGAACTGTTTGATTCCAGGTCACAATACTCAAGCATGTAAAATTAATTCAAAATGTCAATGGTGTGGCAAGAAACATTCGATATTGTTATGTCGAGAAATATTGAATCAGGAAAAACCAAAGAAAGAAGCAGTTATAGAAAATTCAAATAAATACAATCAAGAAGCTAACTTAGCTAATGTATCGTTGATACCAGAAGTTTGCCTTCAAACCGTATGTGTGATATTAAGAAATGATACTAAAGAACGAGTTGTACGAGCAATAATGGATAGTGGATAACAGCGATCATATATATCAAAGCGAGCAGCAGATGAAATGAAATATCAACTACATTGTGAAAATCAAGTTGTTCATTTATTATTTGGAGGAACAAAAACGAAACCTCAAGATTATAAAGGTTATCTAATCCATCTTAAAGGTTTGAATAATGAATACGCTTGTGATTTTATGGCGTTTGATCAGGATATAATTTGTCATGGGGTTTCCAGCATCAATAATGGACCGTGGATTCAAGAATTATTGAACAAAAATATTGTACTAACTGATGTGGGTCAAAGCTCTGATCCTATTGAAATATTAATTGGTGCGGACGTACTCGGAAAATTAACTACTGGAAATTTACATAATTTAAAGTGTGGAATGACAGCTATTGAAACAAGGTTAGGTTGGACACTGATGGGCAAGAAACCAACTACAGAATATTGTAAAAATTATGCGGCTTAAATTGTAACATCAATGTTTATTCATGAAGCTGATATTTGAAATTTATGGAGTTTAGATGTTATGGGAATTACTGATCCGATTGAAACAAACTCGAAGAAAATAATTCAGCAAGAAATGTGTGAAAGATTTCGTGAAACAGTAATTATCAATGAAGATAAAAGATATGAAATATGCCTTCCATGGAAAGAAAATCATCCTGATCTGATTGACTGATTACAGGGGGGGTCGTAGGTACATACAATTTTCATATAAAATATCACCAACAATTCTTGTGTAGGATAAAAAAATTATGTGTCAACCATGGCAGTTGAGTGCTTTTTAAGGCCTCAAAAATTAGCCAAGCTCGGCTGCGCCTCGCTTTTCCAGGACTCCATATCTTCTTTCGGCCTGAAAAATGCCACTTCACTGCCTGAGTATACAGTATACTATTGATGAAGAGCGATGATGTACCATTGAATCAGGAGAATACATTTGACAAAAGGGTAAGTGATTTAAAAATTTTGAATTGGAAGCTATTAAATGTGTGGAAATACTCATTTTCATTGCCTTGCAGTAGGAATTCAATAAATCGCTATGTAGTGCTGCCTGTATATTATTATATGATGAGGTGGCATCTTACACTGTAAAATTTCCAAATATATTGTGGTCCTTTGCATCTAGATAACACTGTTTAGACCGCACATCCGCCAGGCACTCGCACTGGCATAGGATGTGCTCAGCAGTTTCCTTTTCTAGTCAACACCCCCGTGCCGGTTGAGCTTAGTGTTAACGTACCTACTACGGCTTTGGCAGTTTCCCTAGCTTTGCTCATTCAAGTGCGCATGAGGCACCTATGCAATCCTCTATCATCTTAGAGTTGATCTCTATGGAATCGCGTGCTTTCAGTGCTTCTTGGTAGTTTGTGAAGATAGCAACTGAACGGAATGTTCTCTCCTGCGTTTTAGCTTCTTTAGCGCTTGGAAAGTTGCGACGTCCTTGAATAAGCTTTCTTGCTTTAGCACCAAAATTCCAACTCCTATACCTACTTTTGCCTCGGAGCCGTCCGTGTACCAGGTTGCCTCGGCTTGTATGGGTGCATATTTCTTGACAACGTCGATGCAACAAGGTTTTACGTCATTTCGAAAAGTAATCATTGAAATCATGCAAAATTTTGATATTCCTGTCGATATATCAGCTGCAGCCCACACTGTAAGGTGTAACATGGTCTTCTGTTATTATTTTGAATAATGATAGCTTAAATTCAATTAGGGTCGTAGTTTCGGCTTAAGTATGAAATAACTATGTAACTACTAAATTATGTAGACGCCACAGTATTTTATTTCATGAAAAAAATGAATATAATGTTGAATATGATTAAAATACTGAAAATTCACATTTACAAGTTGTCAAAAATTTTTTTTACATTGAAAATTGCATAGTTTGTTAGCTGACATTTTTTTCACTGAAATTCTTATACTTATAAAGGTTTGTTGAGTTGAATTTTTACATGAAAATCTTTATATGAAAGGCTTCGAGAGTTGAATAGTTACACTGAAATTCTTATATTGTAGTTAGTTAAGTTGTTGAGAGTCTAATTTTTAATGAAAATTTTCATCCAATCTGAACAATCTTTTTTATCTAGTTCCTGTTTAAATATAGCCACCAGCCTAAGGTGCTATTACCATGGTTTTTTGACATAACTGTCAAGATACAGTCCACTAATTTTGTGTTGTCACGATGAATTAAATCAATAGAAAAATCTATTGAAATAAGCTGTTTTCTTTAACTAACCAAAGGATAAATATTCTGATCAAAGAGAAGAATCATATCCACACACAATCTACTAGATTATAGGAGGTGTATAGCTGCTAAATGATTTAATGGACTTTTCCCATAGGTGAGTAGGTATCTTTGAGGCGATTGAAACCATATAGTCCACACATTTGAATTGTGGAGGTCGAATGGAGTTGGATAACATCGTTAGATAGGAGGTAGCTTCCGGAATTGCTGATAAAATAGATGTATTGGTATTTCAAAATTCTATATAAATTATGTTCTGTGAAGTAGATCACAAGACTTGATCTTCGAAACTCTTTTTTGAAAAAGAGAAATAGCGTCCAGAAAGCGAAAGTTGTACAAAAATTATAAGGAGGAAATTAGTTGCAACATGTGATCTCATACCAAGAATAATTATGTTATACACAGCATTATCGCTACAATAATTGTATGAATAAAAAATATTTTAACGGATGATATGTAAACATTTGGATGTTGAATACAACTTGATCTTACGATCAGATCCCAGTTCAGGAAAATGAATGACAAAATCAGACACATTTCAGTTGTCACTCTATTTAGGTATGCTCGCAAAATTCTTTTTTTTTTCAGACTGATCAGAAAATATACACATTCTGGACAAAAAATAACGTTTTGCAGATCAAGACTAAAAATGGAAGTGAGGGACCGGCAATAGTAATTCACGTTACAAGACCGGTGTTTTTTAGGTCAAGACAAGCAGATTCCAGAGCGAGCCGTAGGCGAGTCCTGGAAGCTTGGTGAGACACTAATTTTCGGTTGAGTGACGTACAATATTTTTTTTAAGATAAACATTAATATAATTATAATACAAAAATGATCCTTTTAGACCAAGAGCTAGTGGACCGTTCGAGTAACGGTATGTCTGTGAGGCTAGAAATTCTTATGGTAATGAGTCATAGCATGCTAAGTACAATAACCATCAACTGGCACGCCTCAGCCCTGCACGTAATCATTTTAATTATTTCAATTTTTGAAAGTGTAGGAAACATTTGAGAAAAAAACTTGTTCCTGTAAGCTTGAAATTTTTATACCATTTTGTTCTTTCGTTTAAGAGTTCAAAAAAAGATTACAGTCGTTTTTGATAAGCACACATATCGTTCATGCAAATTACATTCAGTAAAAATATGAATTATGGGTGAAATGTATTTTATTAGTTGTAACATATTGTACATAATACTTTTGAATCAATCTCTTCATCGTCATCTGATAGGTCATAAGTACTTTATCCGTCATCATATGATTCTTCATCGCTGATTCCATCATCCAAAACGGAACAAAGTTTCAATACATTAATAATAACAATAAATTTTGATTCTTGCGCTCAATTATATATATTCCCATATATTTTTGTAGAATTAAGAATTTGTGTATTACCTCCAATGTGTTCTTCAGCTTCACTTGACTCATTCTCAGAAGTATCAGTAAGCTGTTGTAGTAATATTTCGTAGATAGAAGAAGGAACTGTATTCCTCATGAACCAATTGAGAACATAGCTTCCGCAGTTCTCGTTGGCATGGATATAAATTTGAGAATTCATAACTAATCTGTTTTTTTTAACATGTCAGTACCACTTGTTTCATATGTGGGGATGGTTCGTTCTGGCGATAGTTTTCCATTACAGCAAGAAAGTTTCTGTAACACTTCACTTGATAGCCTGTATTAACATCAACTTCGTCTGGCAAAGAAATGTCATGAAATTTTAAATTATGTTGTTTTATAATTGTCAATATTGATTCGCTTGTATCTAAAGTACTTGTTGTAAATTTTACAGTTTTTCCATCAATATCTTGGTTGCAAATCACACAAACCACATGCTCTGATTCCATCTTACACGTTTTATTTAAATAAGAATATAAAGTGCCAATACACAAAGATAACTGCACAATCATCATCAATGTATAGTTAAAACTAATGTATAATTGAAATTTCAAACTTCAAAATAATTCACAACATGGAAAAGCGAAATTCTTCGTGAGACAGTTAACACGACTTCACTTAAAAAAATCGTTAATAGATCTGACAAAATTCTCCGTTTCAAATCTTCCTACAAAAGCAGGTACACGACTTTCCAATGTTACCGTTGGATAAACTGTCTCATTCGCACCACTGCGTTCACGCTACGCCTCTCACTCACACTCCCATAGCATATTTCCTCTTGACTGTCAAGGACTTATGCTGCCAGAACCGCCTGTCATTGTACCAACTTATTTTAAATCGCTCAAAGAAACACGTATATAGACTCCAGCTGCACAGAATAAAGTTTATTCCAATTTATACATAATACACATTCAGGTTCACCTGTCAGGTACTTGTGCTTATCAAAAACGCCTGTCAGTTTTTTTTTCAAACTCTAACGAAAAAACAAAATGGTATAAAAATTACAAGCTCACAGGAACAAGATTTTTTTTCAAATGTTTCCTTCACTCTCAAAAATGAAGGGGTTGATGACATGCAGGGCTGAGGCGTGCCAGGTGATGGTTATTTTACTTAGCATGCTACGACTTATCACTATAAGAATTTCCAGCCTTACACACATACCGTTACTTAGACGGTCCACTGACTTTCCTACTATTCTATTGGTACCAAATAAATTTATAAATTTCTCTACGAAATATTTCAGAATACGAACATTTAGGTTTATATAAAAAGTAAATACAAAACAAAATAATCGATGTTCAGCAACGCAATCAAACTCAAGCCACCCCAAATATGCTTCTGCTTGAAATTATTATCCCTACAAACCTATAAAACAATATTAAATGGTCAGCCGGTCTTTTGTTATCTGGGTCATTAATGAAACAGTGAATTGGAAGATCCGCATCTAAAAGAGGTGATAATGCATTTCATTTATTGTTTTGATAATAATTGGACTAACAATTTAACGCTGTAACTTGCCAGTAAATAGCTATTTATATAACAGGGGAGCGAAATGTTTCTTTTCCTCCCGATGGTGAAGTTTGCGTCGGGCAGTGATCATTCAAGGGAGGAAAAGGCCCATGTTATACATATGATTTTTACGGCTCTCTTGAATAATAACTCATTTTTATTATTTATATCTTCAAATTCGCTTGAGTCACTCATTTTTTGAATATTATTTTATATTCTGTTGATACATTATAGAGTAACCTAACTCACTCATAAACTGTTAGTCTGTCAATGGACCATAGCATGCTATATAATATTTCTGTCCTAAATTCGATAACTCAATTTAAAATATATTTAATAATCGTTAGAGACAGTTTCATTTTATCTTAAAATTTGGAATTGACATACTGAAGACTTTTACGACCAGCTCTGTATTCCTTATTTTTCAGAAACTCATGTTCGAAGTCTTCAGCCGTCTCTTGACGTAAGAAGTCTTCTCTACAACTACATGGCTGCTTGCCAATCTTTTTAATAACATTACCTGAAACATATTTAAGAACTTCTATTTCCAATGGTTTAATATATTGGGGTATAACTCTAGGAGCAACATGATATGTCTGTTCTCTATCATCCTCTTCATCTTTCTCTGGCAATCCCTATAAAATAAGAAGTTGTTGGTAAGTAAATTACTTACCGACGTCTTAGCCACACATACAATCAACAATCTCACCAAAATAGAAAATTATATTTTAAACTGATCGAGAGGTATAAATGTCACTTTTGAATTTTTGGTTGATTTCGAAGAAATTTGAGTTATTTTATTCGAAATTCGAATATTTCAATACGATCGCGCAAAAAATGGTATAAGCATTTCGAACGTTAAGGGTAATACCGGTCTCCAGCAAAATTGTGGGAACATTAGCACTTACCGTATGAAAAACAAAACACAAATATTGTAGTCTGAAGTTTAATGAATATTTTTAACTGATTTTTATTTTAATGAGAAATAATAACCGTTATTCAATTTGTACATGTACTCACAACAAATCACAGAGCAAATATCAACAAATAAGCATAAACAAAATGTCTCCAATGTCTCAGACAAAACAAAGTGTCAAAAATCTGACGCATATCACGTGAAGTCAACGCATGCTGCTGCCTATGAGTTTTCATGCTACGCATCTCACAGGTATAGTTTGTTCAACCATCCTTTGCCGTTATGTCATAATCGGTGACGTATTCTGCTGTTTTACGTATGTCTTATATTCGTTGAATGTTATTTTACACTTAACCTCAAAATTATAATCAATGGCCTATGTTAAGAATTGTTTTCAAAATATAACAACTGAATTGTCAAAGGTAACAGATAAAATTTATGTCGACCTTAGATAAGAAATAAGTTAATGACGTCATAATTACATCTCATCCATTTCATGAATGAGAGAACAAGCTGGACAATGTATGACGTAGCGGCAAAGGATGGCTGAATAAACTATACTTGTGCTTATCAAAAACGACTAATTTTTTTAACTCTAAAAGGAATGAACAAAATGGTATAAAAATGTCAAGCTTACAGGAAGTTTTTTTTTTAAATAATTCCAAATGATTGGAACAATTAAAATGATTTCGTGCAGGGCCGAGGCGTGCCAGGTGATGGTTATTGTACTTAGCATGCTATGACTCATCACCATAAGAATTTCTAGCCTTACAGACATACCGTTACTCGGACGGTCCACTAACTTTTGGTCTAGAAGGATCATTTTTGTTTACGCTGCTCATAGCAATGAAAGATTATCGTGAGTGATGTTACAAGGGCATTTGATTTTTCAGAAAAAAACCAGAAAACACGTCCGTGATCAGACTCTGAGCTCGCGGACGGAGAACATATACCTTGTACTGATGAGGCGCAAATACGCCTACAAGTTATGCTGTCCCTTCTTATTGCAAACCAGAATGGTTGGTGTTGAATATCTTGTCATTTGAAACAGTTGGAAAATATGCAGAAATGGATAATAAAGCTAATTTAAAAAAAAAACCAGTGTTTTACCCCAGCGATGCGCTTTTTATGGAGAGTACTTTTTTTGACATGAGACAGTTATACTGCCAAAACATTCTAATAAACATCTTCAAAAGAAATATAAATATACTTTTTCCACAACATAATTACCCTACTCGACGTAAATGTACTTATCTCACAATGAGCTCAAAGACCATTGGACAACGATGTACGACCTATTTTGCACCAAGACTCTTTAATATGCTACCAAATAATATTAAGGAAATAAATAAACTGCCACGTTACAAATATTCTGTAAAAAACTGGATATCTAGTAAAGACAGACATATTTTTGATGATTTCATTAATTTAAGGTATCTAAAATAATTTATTTATGTTTATTCAATTTCATTTTTGGAATATTACAAAATTTTATCCCAATTTCAAAATTAAACGCAAAGCTAAAACGCTTATTACCCGATTAAGACCTTA
>CAJUYH010011338.1:0-11152 GCA_910591685.1 Galerucella tenella
ATCTCATCTCCTCACCTCACTATATAGCATTACTTACAAAATTTGGATAAATGTTTTCTAGTTTTTTTCTTAATTTGTATGAAATGTTCCCTATTTTCTCCATCTCTAACCAATTTTTCTGATACTCTTGAAGTCCTGGAGAAGACTTCCGGTTTCGTTACATTAAAATAATAAATTATTTTTGAAAACCAAATAAAATGATCACCGTTTATACTACTCATAGTCAAAGGGTACTTTGATGGTCATTCCGTTATTTGATAAATTAAAATCAATAAATATAAAAACAATCTGTATCTGTAGAGTAGGGAGGCGGAGTGTAGACCCATTCTACATCCTCCCGAGGAATTGTCCTCATAAGTAATCGTCCATCCTGTCCTCAGGAAGGTGGACAGGTCACTAGGAGACATCTCCTTTATATCGGCAGGTGTAGGCCAAGACTCACCGAACACACACTCTTATATAGACGATAACTCCGGACACTCGCATAAGACATGCCTGACAGTTTCATCTTCCTGTTCACACATCCTGCATAGAGGTGTGTCCACTAGCCTCATAGTATGGAGGTATTTCCTTAGTTGACAGTGGCTAGTCAAAAATCCTACTGCTAAACGTAGGTTTTTCCTGGTCATCGTCAAATATCTCTTCGGCGCCAGCTCAACAAGGTGATCCTAGCATGACTGCATCCTTTGGTTCCATCCCATCTCTTAAGGGATTGAGCATGGGTGTAACGTTTGGCTAGTTCCGCAATTGTCGAATTCGTCAGGCCGTAGTTGTCACTGGGTTCTAAAATTTTTAGTCCAGACTCTTCCCTGACTAAAGAATCGGCAATGCGATTTCCTCTACTCCTGTCGTGTCCTTTAACCCACCTCAGAATAATATTATTGGTATCTGCCCTGGCGTTAGCTAAATCTTGGTGGCACTCTAGTACTAGCCCTGTTATAACACGTTGTCTGTCCAAGGCTAATAGGGCTTGTCTACTATCAGTGCAGATTGTTATGTTTTTGTCAGAAATTCCTTTTCTGGTTAGTGCTTCCTTTATAAAAACAAATAAAAAGACAAATTTATAAAATGCAATTTATTCACTTAATATATACACAATACATCTTTAATAAGTTGAGCATTCATATAAATATGAACATATAAAAAGTACAAGTACAACAGTCTATACAAAAAGACTTACAGAATTAAAATTACGATTTTTTTTTAAATTAAGATTTTTTTACGATTTTATCACCCGGAGTTCCCGTACTAATTAATATAAAAAAAGACGTGATTTTCAATTAACACCTACAGTTATCACAATAAAATAAATAAATTAGAAATAATAATATAAATGCGTTAAATATTCATGATCTGTAAGTCTTAAATATTTACCTAACGATATAATATATCGATAACAACAAAATATTAGCTAACCTATATTGCACATTCTGTAATGTCGAGTCTCGGTTATGAAATTTTGTAAATTATGCACAAACGTCGGCATATCCTGAAAAAAAAAAGTTATAAAAATGAGATTCGTTGAAAAATCCAATAAAACCTTTATCAGACAGTTGTGCGGCTTAGTGATATTGATAATAGACTAGTGCAATTACGGAAAAAATTGGCTAAAATCGGAAAAATTAGTAACAGCCAGGGACCCTTAAAAAAGTATACTTTGGGGTATAACTAACACAGGAAAAATAATTTGAACAATGTTTGAGTGGAAATGTGTAAATGGGGAGGTTTTTTAGGGGTTGAAAACTTACTTTTGTATTTTTAAGACAGAAAATGACTTTTTAGCGCAAAATGTTGTACAGAAAATTTGTAGATAATAAAAAAATGAACAACTTTTGAATGAAAGATTTTTCAACATAACCTCAAATTCAAGGTGAAAATCGCAAAAAACCGTTTTTTTCTTTTTTAATTTTTTTCACTGGCAAAAAAAATGCAATTTGCATGAAACTTGGTGAAAGTATATCTTATTTTATGTTACATAAGCACAATTTTTTTGCACAACCAAAAAAAATTATTTTCCGAAATATTTAATATTTTTCGAAAAAAAAGGTTAATTTTCAAAAAAAAATTGCTGCAGTCAAATTTTCGATTTTCGAATTCTGCACCCACGTAATTTGTTCGTTGGAATGTCAACTTTAATATGGCTTATCTATGTTGGGGTTGGATTTTGCATTAAACCCCTTAAAAATTGAAAAAACGAAAAAAACGACTTTTTCATATGCGTATTTTTTAATATGTATTATACTATGTATTATTTTCAATTTTTTTTTAGTACTTACGTAAACAAATAGTTCTTTTAGGTACAGGTATAATTCAATAAAATAATTTAAATTTTGAATAAATAATATACAACAATGTATTTTTTTATTTGCAAATTAACAAAAATAAAAAATATTACACCTTACAAAAAAATTTATGTTACAAAATATATTATAAATCTGATTCATGTTCTTCAATGCAACTTTCATTATCTGAATCGGGATCATTTTGATCTACTTCGAGTCCTTCGTTTTCATTACGAGAAGGTGGTGGCTCTTCAACAGACTCTTGATCATTTTCATCTTCAAATACGTTCTCGTCTCTGTTCGTGCAGTTATCGTGGCAATTAATGCACAAGTTTGAACATTTCATGCCGTGCTTTCGGCAGCCACATCTTGCCGAACAACCTGTTTCGCAAGTACAGCTAATCGTTTTGAGTAATATATCCGGAATACCGGAATCAATTGTAAATTGTTCGATATAAATGTAGGTACGAGTCTACCTGCACGTTCATTCCAGCCCCATACCTTAGCTTTGTCATTGGTATGCTCATTTAAAAAGCCAAGCCAACTTTGAATTTGGTAATAAATTCTGTACGAATGCTCTGCAGCTGCCCCTTCAGTTGGCGGTAATTTTTCTAATTTGAAACCAGATTTATTGGTTGTCTTCTGATACAATTCAAAACGTAATGCGTTCAGCGACACATTTGATTTTTTTTTATTTTGATAAATATCAGCGATAAGCTGACAACCATTTTTTGCAAATGATTTCTTGATCTGCATCCTTATCAAAGAAAACATTAGCTAAGTGTAATAAATTATTATTATTTAATAATAATTTAAACAGAGTTTTTTTTCCTTTACCAGCTAACCCAGAAGTAAAGTCACAGCCGGTGAAAGCGTGAATAATGCAATTATTTTTTTGTAAGTTTTGTGTACAACACAATCAGACGAATAGAACGCATCCTTTTGTTTGCCTGACCCTGGTTTGTGGAAAAAAATTCTTTCATTTTGAACATTTAATTGATGCAAAAGTACAAGCAAATCAATATCTTGACCTACGATGATGACAGTTTTTACTTTTCAATTATTAATTCTTGTTGATATAATCACTTTGTTACTTTTTTTTGTTATAATTTTACAATTTCAAATAAAAATATTGTAGACAACGAGAAAACAGAATAAAAACTTGCTCCAAAATAAAACTCCGAACTGATGCTAACGACGCGCGATATTCGTATACCTGTAATATCTGCCTGCGTCCCCTCGCCCCACTCCGTTAACCTAAAGGCCTTCACACATTTTCGTGTATAAGGAATATTTCATGTTTCAGTTTTCAATATTTTATATGCCATGAAACTTTAATACTTGTTTATAATAAAAAAAGTTGAAAATAATACATAGTATAATACATATTAAAAAATACGCATATGAAAAAGTCGTTTTTTTTCGTTTTTTCAATTTTTAAGGGGTATAATGCAAAATCCGACCCCAACATAGATGAGCCATATTAAAGTTGACATTCCAACGAGCAAATTGCGCGGGTGCAGAATTCGAAAATCGAAAATTTGACTGCAGCAATTTTTTTTTGAAAATTAACCTTTTTTTTCGAGAAATCTCAAATATTTCGGAAAATAATTTTTTTTGGTTGTGCAAAAAAATTGTGCTCATGTAGCATAAAAAAAGATATACTTTCACCAAGTTTCATGCAAATTGCATTTTTTTGCAAAAGAAAAAAATTAAAAAAGAAAAATAACGGTGTTTTGCCATTTTCACCTTGAATTTGAGGTTATGTTGAAAAATCTTTTATTCAAAAGTTGTTCATTTTTTTATTATCTACAACTTTTCTGTACAACATTTTGCGGTAAAAAGTCATTTTCTGCCTTAAAAATGCAAAAGTAAGGTTTCAACCCCTAAAAAACCTCCCCATTTACACATTTCCACTCAAACTTTGTTTAAATTATTTTTCCTGTGTTAGTTATACCCCAAAGTATACTTTTTTAAGGGTCCCTGGCTGTTACTAATTTTTTCGTAAAAAAAACTAATTGCACTAGTCTATAAAGGATACAGAAGACAAAGGATTATCATAATGTCGGATAGTCAAGCAGCCATTAAAGCACTGAGCTCTTGTGTGATCAGTTCCAAAATGGTGTGGGAATGCCTAGACAAACTCAATGAACTAGGCGAGAACAATATAGTCACCTTACTATGGATTCCAGGACACGCTGGAATAGAAGGAAATGAAATAGCAGATGAATTAACAAAGAGGGGGACTGACATACCTTTCTGGGGGCCTGAACCCTTTTGCGGAATCAGCCCCAATGTAATATTGGAAGAAAAAGGTAAAGCCGAGTAAAAGAGAAGATCTGACCATTGGGAAGATCTAGTAGGGCTTATGCAATCAAAGACTCTTCTGGGTGACTACAACCTGTTGAGGTAAAATGAATGCATAAGTCAAAGTAAAATTGCGCTAGGAGTTTTAACAAGGATTCTAACGGGACATTGTCGCCTGAATGGGCACCTGAAAAAGCTCAAAATAGTGGAGGAAGAATAATGCAGATTTTGTGGCATGGAAGAAGAAACCTCCATCCACATACTTTCCAACTGCACAGCATTTCAGAATTCTATAGCACAGCACCTGAGAGATTGCTAGATAGAAGAGGAACATTTACCTAAGTTGGAAGCCTGCAGACATCCTAAAATTTCTCCGGGAAATAGGACTAAAGGAGCTACTAGTTTCTGGGACACTGCTCAGAAACTAAGTAGAAGTAAGAGGGCACAATAGATCTTTTAGGTCTTAGTGAATGTCATCCCAAAATACACACATATACTTTGGCAAGTTTATCTGAAACCGTGAAAGGAATGCAGTCGAAATATTCGACATTGCCATGCTTAACTATGAAAAAATAGAAGAACTGATTATGTAGTGATAATAATTATAAATGGGTCTTTTTATTATTAACAATATTAAAAATATGATTGAACGTTCATTTTATAATGTGCTTGTTTCGTTGGATTCATTCTATTAACATTATTTTCCAATTTATGAATATTAAAAGAGAACACTTTTCCAAATTTGTTATGGGATTCTTAAAGCTCTGGCAACGTTGTACGAAAACCATAATGAACACACCCTCCGATTACATAATTGGTGATTTTTATCGACCAGGTGACTTCTTATTGGCAAGCGCGTGCGAGTGATCTTCCCTCTCACTTTGTCAATTGACTGATATTGATTTATCCAGTGGTGTTCGTATTGTCAGTTACCTTTGTAATTTCAGTTTTACTTGGTAAAATAGGTACCGTACGCTATTTGTACGTTTGACAGATATACGCCATGTTTTTCCTCCCCTCTTACCGACGCCCCGTAGCTACAGATAAACTTGACAAACTATACATAGATACACATGGCTTTGAGGTCTCAGCTCTGCCTTTAGGTGAAAATTTTGGCTCGAGCAAATAGTGACTTATCTTGTGATTTACATTTTCTTAAATTTTAAATATTCTGAACTTGATTAAAAATTTGAATTTCGCGCCAAAAAATCTGAAAATATTGACCGAATAGCACTTTCTAAGAAACATTTTTTACCGGCCAGCTGGTCTTTCAAACCGAGATATCTTGAAAAAACAATTTGACGGTTTTTGGTGCCAATAAGGTGCCTGAAAATTTGGCTAGAGGATTCTTTCATCAATCCCCAAAAAGATGCGACTATTCCGCTGTCGAAACTGTTGGGGGCTAGACCCTCTAATAGCAACAAATACAACAATTTCTTTTAAAACAGAAAGCAATGTACCTAATTGAAAAATTATTATCTAAAAACAAAAACATCTACTTGAAGAAATTCTTCCCTCGGTTCACAGTACTTCACATTCGAAGATAATGTAAAGTTCATTTATGATAAGTTTGCAATAACAAAACATGACAGATGTTTTACATCGTTTTCACGTTGTAATATTTTTCCAGTAGTTAACATAAAATTATGTTGATAAGTTGTTTATTGCATAAGATTACATTCAACTTAAATATAAGAGCAGAAATTATAAAATTTTTATAGTAAATAGTAAATAACAAACTATAAAATGGGAATGAAATGAAA
Source organism: Galerucella tenella (assembly GCA_910591685.1). Classification (NCBI taxonomy): domain Eukaryota; kingdom Metazoa; phylum Arthropoda; class Insecta; order Coleoptera; family Chrysomelidae; genus Galerucella; species Galerucella tenella. The sequence goes on from CAJUYH010011338.1 coordinate 6,353, forward strand.
ACGACAAACCAACACAAGAAATTCTGATAAAATTGTCTGGCAACCCCGGACACAGCAGCCAACTTTTGGACCGTAACTTCCCCCGATATATGATTAATGATTCCATTTACACTTTGGATATTTAGATTTTGTTTAGTGGCTGCAATTGTTAATACAAATATCAAAATTGCAAACTTATCGTAAATGAACTATATGAGACTGTTTCTTCCTCTTCCATGTACAACCTTTTATATGCCAATTGTATGCATGTGTTTCCTTGGGGTTCAGTGACCGATCACTTTCCTTATTTGACCTCTGCTAAGGTTTAATATTCCGTAACTCAGTCTATCCCGAAAGTTTTTTGTCGAGTATGATGTGTTGCAATTTTTGGTATCCCAAATGGTGGTGCAGTATTAGTGAATGCAGTTTCAGACCCTCTCTTTGTTAAACTATCTATCGTTTCATTGCCATGTGCCCCGGAATTCTAGTCAGGGTTAAAGAAATTTTGTACTATATACACATATTTATCAGGGTGGTCTTTAAATAATTGTACATAGAAGTACAGTACAATCTTCACTTCATAATATTGCGATTTAAACCAACTAGCCTTAATAAAAGGGTTGCCTCTGATAAAATGTTGATATTAAGAGAGATACAGGGTGTTAAGCATGAAATTTTAATTTTCGTTTCATGTTCAACACCCTGTATCTCTCTTAATATCAACATTTTATTAAGGCTAGTTGATTTGAATCACAATATTTTGAAGTGAAGATTGTACTGTAATTCTATGAACAATTAATTAAGGACCACCCTGTATATAAAACTCTCAAGTGCACACTGGACGTCGGGTACGTTCTTATGAATAAGAATTTTGCAGGGAATAAAAAAATTACTATTTATTGACCACTCCTATAAATACCTAATACCTAAATCACTCTAGTTTTTATGGTGAAAGAACAAAATTAGTTCTCATAGCATAAAAATAAAAAATTTTTGTCCAAAGCCATTAAAAAATTATTTCTGTACGATTTATATTTCGGAGGGTGCACAATTTACAACTTTTATAAATTTTAATTTATTGATAAATAAAAAAACGTTACTTACAGTGTCGTGATTGTGTTGAAAATTTTTCAATAAAACTTCTTGTTGTTGATGTGATACACCTTCGATGTTTTGTACGAATTTTCTAAGGAATGTACAGAATTCGTCGAAATTCACGGCGGCCATGTTGTAGACAGCCAATTGAACTTCGTCGGATAGAGAAGATTGTGATTTATCTAGTAGACAATTTAGCAAAACCGTTAGAAATTCGGAAAGAAGTTGGCAGCGGAAAAGCATCTAAAACAAAGTTTGTTTGGATGGATTTTTTTTCATAATTTCACATTCACTGCCAGCACCGCCCTAGGGGCGTTCGGTCAATTCCTATAAAAACGCCGAGACCACCGGAAAGGCGTTCTTGTATAATTCTAATAGAACGGCAGAGATTTTTATCCGGTCAGTGTGGATTGGTTAGCCGTGTGAGAAGTTTGTTTTGTTAAGGATCAGTGCATAACCTGCCGGGCTTGGTTTTGAAAAATCGTATTCGGTGACTAGTGATTTTTATTACAATATGTAGAGATTTTATTTATTTTTGTTTTTATAATATTGATCCTTACCAAATCATGTTTATTTTTTACTTTTCTAATGTATTTACAACAAAAATAATTTCATAACCTAATAGACAAACAAAAATATAACGTTGACCGCCTGAGAGGCGTTGATTGGCACACAATGATGGTAAATAGGTGGCACACAGTCAATCTTCACTATGTACCCCTGGCTGTGAATGTGTTTTAAGATAGAAAATGGCAGTTACCATGCTGTCAATTAACTCGAAAAAGTAAAAAAATCATGTCAATTTAAGGAAATTTTTACAATGCCATCTAGGAATTAAACCAAGTACTTTTAGACCAAGTACTTTGAAAAATAACTCACTCGGTAACTCGAACGATGTAGACTCGGTACTTTAAATAAATAAGTTTGCCTTATTCATCGAAGATACAATTAAACTCTACAACGGCATCTATGAATTAAATCCGCAACTTAAATAATGACAATCCATGTAACAGGGCCGGATTTAAGCTTATTGCCGCCCCTGGGCACTGAAGAAAATGCCGCCCCATCTAATCACTGAAATTTTACTCAAATTCATAATTCCAAATTTTGCCGCCCTGAGCACTAGCCCCGACTGCCCCTAGTGTAAATTCACCACTGCCCTATACTGCCGTACAAAGCTAAACCCCCGTATTTGCAAAACAATAAAAATGGCGTAAAATAACAATTAAACTTCAATGTATAATATAGCTTCACTTAATGGCTTCAAATTATAGAACCTGTATTACAGTAGAAGAAATAGACGAGTCAATTCATTTTTTCATGTGAAAACCTTTCACATGAAAATAAAATAAAAACCCATACGGTGAATATCGTTATGAAGGCCTTATACTAGGGACAATACCGGTATTTTGATAATGCGGTGATTGCAGCTATATTAATTGGGATATTATGTACTAGGAGAAAAGGTAGAAATGCCGGGATATTCCTAAGGAAACGACCAATTTTTGCAATACAATTACAGTAAAGCAGCTATACAGTTTTATTTTGATATTATTCACAAATATGCGGGAATAATACCTAATAATCAAGTTAAAATAGAAACATCTTAACATTGTTTTATATTAAAACATTTTTTTCAGGTACTCCCAGACAAAACTTGATCTATTTTTTGGTATTATATCACCAAGATTTTTTAGGATGTTTTTCACTTTACTTTTTCCAAACCCGTTAGGTTGTGATGGGTCTGGAATGTCCAAAAAATATTTTTTTGTACAACTGTCATTAAAAGTGACACTTTTAATGATAGCAAACAATGTTAAAAACGATTGTTTACATAGCAGCGTGTTAAAAATACTTTTAACACTAGTGTTAAAAATATTTTTAGCACGCTGCTATGTAAACGTCTGCCATTCACAACAATCTTTTGATTATTTGAATACTAAAATGCATTTTGAATTTATTGTCATTGCAAATTCGCTCGTTTCATTATCAAAATAGGGAAGTTGTACAAAAAACATTGTATGGTATTTGTGTTAAAAGTGATTTTATTTTGTTCGTGAAATTGTTCAATTCGCTCCGCTCATTTCACAAACGTTTTCACTCACAAAATAAAACCTCACTTTTAACACTCATATCATAAATAACTATTTCTTGCAGAAAATCGAGTTTTCTCCAAGTATCATTATTATTTTTTCCAAAATATAACTCATACTCATTACGTTTAATTAATTTTTCAGTAATTTTAGAAATGTACAGTTTTGGAGTTTCTTTTTTAACTTTAGCTACAGAAGGCAAATTTTTTCACAGTTCTCCAAGTTCCATTTTTTCAACATTGACCCTTCTTTCTGACTAGATATTATTGGAACACTAAGACAATTAGACAATTAGAAAGAAATTCTTTTTTTTAATTTCTTGGGAAATTAAACCACAATATTTTCGAATTATTTATTTCAACGTTTCGGTAGCGTTCCAGTCCGGTCTTGCCATGGGCTCTTGTCTCTCACCAATTTTGTCGAATATTTACATGGAACATTTTGAAGCCGAAATAGTAAATAATCAAAAATTAAAACCAATTGTCTGGTGGAGATATGTAGACGACATCTTCGCAATATGGCCTCATGATTTAATATCCCTTAATGATTTTTTAAAAAATATAAATGAAGGAGAGGAATCTATAAAATTTGAAATTAAAAATAACAATTTTTTGCCATTTTTAGATGTTCTTATTAATAAAACATCTACAGGGTATGAAACGAGTGTATACCGCAATCCAACACACACTAATAGATATTTGAATTTTGACTCTAATCATTCTATAAGCGTTAAAAAAGGGATAGTAAAATCTTTATACGATAGGGCCAGAATCATTTGTTCTAGTGATGATCAATTTACAAAGGAAAAAACTTTTTTAAAAGATGTTTTAAATAACAATAATTACCCTGCAGAATTTGTAAATAAGGAGATTAAGCATATAGAGAGGGGCTCATTGTTAATACCCCATAACAATAATATTAATAATTCAGCTAACATAATTTTTAGGAACTTGACAATACCGTATGTTAAGGGTTTATCAGAAAAAATTAAAAAAATTGGTAACCAATTCAATATTTGATCTAGTTTTAAATCGAATAATACATTGAGATCAATACTAACAAAAACGAAACCAAAGAATGAAGAACAATCTTCAAAAAACTGCATATATCAAATATCATGTGAATGCGACAAATTTTATTTAGGTGAAACATCTAGACCATTGAAAGTACGAATAAACGAACACAAAAAATATATCAAAGATAGGGAATTCTTTAAGTCAGCTATTTGCAAACATGCTTGGGAAGAGGGTCATCAAATTCAATGGGATTCATCAAAAATAATATTAAAAGAACCCAATAATAAAAGACGGAAAATCAAAGAAAGTGCTTTAATACAACTAAATGCAGATAAATGTGTAGCTAGTATATCAGCCGATTGTAGTCAAATTTGGTTACCAATGTTAGAAAGAGAAATTTCCAATAATCAATTACCTGCGTTATCAGGATAGCATCATAAGTTTTTATCCAGGTTTTCTTATGATTTATAATTTGAATAGTTGTTAATCGATACAAATTTCAATACACAAAATCACAAAACTGAGTATACATATTTCAAAAAACTTAAATATTCATACACAAAAACTATTAAGAAACGCGTTTTATTAACAACATTTCCAATATAAGCGAAAGAAAC